>WNWK01006033.1:0-15000 GCA_009830355.1 Cherax destructor | reverse complement strand
AGAAAAGAGGAAACACATTCACCTTCATTCATTCAGAAGTGTGCTGACGTCGCAGCCCAGATGCCCCACCTCCAGGACTCAAGTCCAGCTAACCATTGTAATGAATTTATTCATCAGCAAGTCATGTCACACAAAAAAACATTAGCTTCCACTTCTATCTACCGCACTCAAAAGCATGTCTGTTGAATGTTCAATCCCCTCGTACTCAAAACATCCTTTACCCCATCCCTTCTGCAGTTTCTGGACTGACCCCTTTTTCTCTTCGCCTCATTTATATAACTTCCAAGTAATCATATTTTGATCCATCCTCTCTAAGTGCAGAAACTACCTCTTATGCTTTTTGTAACCCGACACCGTCTTCTGATTTCCACGCTACGAATTATTTGCATAATATTCACACCACACATCGCACTTAAACACTTCACTTCATTATGATTTTGTTGGTTCTGTTATTCTTTTATAGTCTCCTTTTTACCTCCATGGATAAAATTCTCTGTCTCCATAGATGCGACCTGCTTCTCTTCGTCTATTCTATGGTTCAAATCATCTTTCACAGACCCATCCACCGAAACGTCGATTCCCAGATATTTGAACACATTTACTCCATGCTCCACCTCTTTAATCCGATATCCAATCGTTTGTTGCCTAGAATTTCTGTTACTCTCATCTCCTTGTTCTTTCCTATGTTCACCTTAGTTTCTGTCTTTTACATTCCCTCCAAAATTTATCCACCAACCTTTGCAACTTCTTTTCATAATCTCCCAAAAGCGCAGTGTAATTGCCAAAGAACAATTGTGACAACTCCCACTTTGTATCAAATTCATATATTTTTTAATTTCACACCTCTCCCCAACACCGTATCATTCACTTCTATTACAACCCCATCTATAAATATGTTTAACAACCAGTGTCATCACACATCCTTGTCTAACGTAAATTTTTCAATGGAAAATAATCCCCCTCCTCTCTCTCTCTCTCTTGTATCTGTCTGTCTGTCTGCCTGTCTGTCTGTTTGTCTGTCTGTCTGTCTGTCTGTCTGTCTCTCTCTCTCTCTCTCTCTCTCTCTCTCTCTCTCTCTCTCTCTCTCTCTCTCTCTCTCTCTCTCTCTCTCTCTCTCTCTCTCTCTCTCTCTCTCTCTCTCTCACTCTCTCTTACTGACCTTAATCTGAACTTCACTAAACGGATTAAAACTCTTTTCTGCTTTTAGTAACCTACTACCTATTCCTATTTGCAACATCTGTCATATTGCTCTCCTATCCACTTTATCATATGTTTTTTTTCTTCTAAATCTAACTTTTTTCTTCTAATACGAAGTCTAACCTAGCAGACTGCTACCATGAATCCGTATATCATATTTAATGGACTTATTGATCCTCATTTTTCTTAAAATAAGTATATTGCCTCTTACCAAACCTCTTTCTATACCTAAAATAAGAGTCCCCATAATCATTTACTCCCTACACTCCAGACTTTCCTACTGCATCCTCTACAAGAGTGTGATATCACTTGATTGGAAGCTCCCTAAATACTATGTACTACTCTCCTCTCTTACCCTTGAATTAAATATATATTTTCTTCTATTCCTTCTGTAGTTTTTTTTATTTAAAACTACTTTTTCCCTTCCATTGCTACTAATTCTCTCTTATACACCCGATTTAAATCCCTATGCTCTTTCGCAATAAAATCCTTCCATATTCATCAGCCTCTTATTAATTAGTGCTAGGACATCCAGTTTTTTTTATTCACAACATTGATAACCAGTCCTTTTTTCTCATCTCTACTATTCCCACGCACATTCAAATATCCCAATTTCCCTATTTTCCTCTTTAGTTCTTCCTACAGGAAGGAAATGAAAGGAAATTAAAGGAAACAATACAAGGACAAGAAGTATTAGGAAATTTGAAGGACACTCAGGTGTATGTGTACCATGTACTGGGTGTTAGCAGTGTGACGTATCTGTCATCTTACGTGTTTATTAAACAAAGTAATGATAGCACCATTACCGCCAGAGTGTAAAGTAACAGGTTACCGTTTCTCACTCATTTGGCAGGACTGTAGTGCCTCTCTTGGTGTTTGCGGTCCACCAACCTACTATGCACCTCTGCCTCAATAATAGAGATATACGTAATTTAAGAATTTATATACCAAAATGTCTTAGTTATAGAGATTAGTCTAAGAATTCCAACACCATACATGTATATTAATCTATTATTAAGGAAAGTTTAAGGACAGACCAAGGTTACAATTTATCATTTTCAAAATTATGTTTACGACTGTTTAAAGTGAACGTAAGGTCACTCGCAATAATGGTAAAACTATTTTAGGATTACTATCCCGAATCATATACACTAATACAGTGGTTCTCAACTCGTTTCAGCCCATGGACCACCAACCCAATTATAAAAATATCTTGGACTATTTCATTTTTTGAGTAATGATATATAAAGGCAAAGCAAAGGCAACAGACAATTTTATTTGGAATATATTTCTCATAAACAGAAATTTGAGAAGTTATATAAAATAATAGATATCCAACATTTTGCTCTGAAATATATTTCGTACAAACATAATTTCCTGAAAATAAATGAATACATATCTAACATTTTGCTACCAAATATAGTGAACGTTCTGTGGACCACCCAAAATGTCACCATGGACCACCAGTTGAGAACCACTGCACTAATAGGTGTAGTGAATGGTGCGAGAAAATTAACCCAGGACCACGTGACTCGAGAAAGAATAATATTAGTTCTTTATTAAATAAAAAAGAAGCTTCACGCTACAGAAAAATCGTAACAAATTAGACGAACTCTTGCGATATATTGACATCTACAACAAACTTAGAAAAAAGGAAAAGAAAGTCAGTATTAAGTAATTCATCATTATCCAGAGTAAAGTACTAAAATTATTTAAACAAAAAAGTATCATGCCTAAGAATGTCATAATAGAATTTTTTTTTTATTTTACGTGAATATCTCAGTAAAAATATGTCCATGATACTTAACGTAAGTTATTTCATCTCTTTTATCTACTAATGATTAAAACTGCATTTCAAAGCATCCTTTCTACCAGAATTATCAACGATTTAGTGAGGAAATTAGACAGCAATCAGGGTTCCCGTTGATGAATTTTCACTCAAATCTCCGGTGATTTTTGATAATGTATATTGCTTGCAGCTACCATGAGGCCTGGTCTCAGACCTGACCGCGGGGGCGTTGACCCCCGAAACCCTCTCCAGGTAAACCATTCTAATCCATAGTAACTTTGCTTCAGAGAACACCGGTTCATTTTTAAGGATTTTTTTTATAACGTTAGTTTGTCCATCACACAATGTTTTGACGAATAATCAAAATAACAGCAAAAATAGAGACTATGGCATGGTTGAGATATGAGTATCCATCTTGCTTAACTGTCTTGTAAAAATGTTTGATCGTGATCTGTCCTTCTAGCTTAATATGCAAGTCCACTTTACTGAAGTTACTGTAGAGATTTGAAACCATAAAAGTCAGGATTATTTGGATTTGTTTTGACAGCATTTTCAAAACTTTCTTGCCTCTTCCATAGTAAACAATTTGCAGGATCCTTGTTATTTTAACTAATTTTATTTTCCTAGCTGATACAAAAACATTAGAGGCAAACAAATTATTTAATCATTCATTCATTGAACTAAAGATAAAAGAAGTGAAATCCTCGAAAAATCTTAAAAAAATATTGACCTAAGTCAAAGTCTCCACAGAAATTAATGGACATCATTTTCAAATTGACGTATGAAAAACCATTTACCCTTTGAAGTACAATGTTTACTACTTTTAAAAGGAAAGACCTGTTAAATGGATTCCCTTATTCCCTTAATTCATATTATCTTGCTCACTCTTCAAGAGTACGGCAGATCCTTTCCACCCTCCCCCGCACACTTACAAAAAAAATTGTCTCCAGTTTTAAGAATCTCACACAAGCTTACTTGATGCTCAGGCCCTTCCATTGCAATATTCCTTTCGCGTTGTTCCCTATCTTTCCTCGGATGTAGCCTATCAACGTATCTTCACTTTACTATGTTAAATTTCTTACTAGGATTCTCTAGTCAGTACATAAACGTTTCCCGTAAATGCACACACTTGCTCTTTTCTTTCTTTTTCGTTAGGCTACGTTAGGTTTACTTGGGATTGCATAAACCTATAAAAACGAGCAAAAAAAAAAAATGGTTGTAATAGGTGTGGCAACAAGGAGGCTGTAAAAAGGAACTGATCAAATTTATGCATCCATTCTATCACATGATGCGAGAATGGGTTGTGCCTACAGGTACTTCATGTAACTCCAGATTTACTGATTCTATTTATTAACCTATTTTGCTCTATGTTTCTAAAGAGCTAAACCATCTCAGGAAAACTTCCAATTCCAATCGCTCCATCATTAGTTTCAAACCACCAGACTATCTACTGATTTATTCATTCCTTTCCCTTGGAATAATATTCACACAACACTTTCAACTCAATCACAAGAAAACATTCTGCCTCCATCACCATTGTTCTCTGATATCTTACAGTTCTTGAATCCAGTTACATACTTATTGTGGATAAATAAAACACTTTTTGGCAACACTTTGGAATGTTTATTTCCGAAACATTTTGCCTACACAACAGACCTCTTCAGTCAGTCTGATATAGATGAATACATCACGGAAAGTAATAGAGTAGTATTGGCGTGATCAGTACCTTCCTCGACGGTCCGTCCTTCGGTAGGAGGTGATCGGGTCCTTCAAGCCTAAAGCATACGCAAGCGGCCAGACCTTGTATACTGGAGTGGAGATGAGATGGAGCAGCTGGAATTTGGCATGGCCTACTTCCAGTCACCCACAAATGGAAGTAGGTCATACCAAACAGTTGTTTAGCTACGAAGCTACAGAAGACTTTCCTTGTACTAAGATACAAAGGTGGTGCTGTGTCAGACAAGTATCTCATTGTTGATGGCATTCAGTACCGACTGATGGAGCCTGTTATCCAAGCGAAACGTTTCGGCTTTGTATTGGACAGAAGAAACCACTGTGTGGCGAAACGTTTTCTTAATAAAGATTCCAATATGTTGCATAAGTGTCTCAATCTTCAAAAGGGTCTTATTTATCAAGTTGTCCATAATGAATACTGTCAGTAATATGATACACGTCTGACACAGCAACAACCTGGTATCACGGTATAAGATAAATCTTCAGCAACTTATTTGTTGAACAACTGTTTAGCATGGTCTACTTCCACTCCTGGCCGCTTGCCTATGCTTTAGGATTGAGGGGGCTGACTTCCTCCAACCGAAACTAAAGGACTATTCACGTTAATACTAATTATAGTGCTTCCAGTACTGTATTTACCTGTATCCGACTAAAGAAGCCTATCGTACAGGAGAATCGTTTCGACAGAAAAGATACCCACGTGTTGGAAAAGTCACTTATCAAATTATCGATTTTGAATATTATCAATAAAATTATAAATATTTTTGAATTCTGACTCTTTCGCCATTCCTGATTTTTTTCTTCATGTCTGGTGATTCAAGTTATCTCTCCTATACTCATTACTGACAAACCTAATCCGAATACAGTTAAATTAATAATTGCATTACATTTCCAAAAGTTCTCCCGACTCAACAAAGTTTATGCCAAACTGTGATGGACCTTACTCCTCGTGATTGCAACACATAGTGTTGCAACAACACACTATCTTCTCTGGAATTCTTTGTTTTTCTAATGTTATTTTTTTTTTTTGGCCAAACCCTTAGAAAACTGAGTGCACAGTTTTCCCAAAAGACGGGGAAATCTCTGACCTTATGGTTCGAAGCTGTAGTGATACAAGAGGCATCTGAAAAAAAATTATGTTCATATGTCAGGAAACAGTTTCCAATTACACGAATATAGTTTTCCTGACGTTCCGCAAAGTTCCACACAAATATTTTGTGGAAAATAATCAACTCATAAAATGATGGGTAAAAACTGTAATGAATAAAATAATAGCTGATGTGCAAGCTATTTTACATTTTAAATCAGATACAAACTGACTTTGGTGGAGTTCAGAGTTTAATCCCACGATGATCCATTTTTGGAGATACCCTTTTCGTCGAGTTATTTAATTAATCTCATTAAAAATTATATATATCGATACATATTACTGTTAGTTACTGATACAAAACAGTCAGGGAAATATAAAACTCACAAATATCTTTTATTTCTCAGAAAATCTCAGTATGCTCTCAAGCAAATATAATTTTGTAAATAGTTTTTTTTAAGTTTTTTAAAAGTAAGTGTTTTCAAGTTGAAGTCGTGAATCTCTGTCAGAAGTATTGCGGAGAAAATACTGGCGTGCTGTCTGCTGGGGACAAGAAAAACGACTGAGGCAGCAAAGTGCATCACCCTTGAAAACAGTTTAACTGTTTGAAGCGGAATTAATCAGTCAAGCACTTGAAATCAAAAGCAACATCGAATATAGGGAAAGTATAATTACTGATTTTACTCTACAAATATGTTAATGTTTGGTATTCAGGCGTGGAGATCAAATAACCATACGGAATTTTTATCACTTAAAATGTTTAAGGCAAAATTATTATAAACAAGTAGAAACAAGTAGATACAGATAAAGTAAAACATGTAAGATGTAAAAATGTTGAATCACTAAGTACGATACAGCCTCTTCACGCATCTTGTATATTACGCTTGCGAGATTTATCCTGGTCCAAAGTTTCCATAACATAAGATGGACCTGACAGATAAATGGAAGGGCATCTTATCCCATAGAGTAATAAACATTTGAAGCATTGAAACTGGAAAACACTGTCTGGGTGAACCACTACTAGACTTTCTCACACACACACGGACAAGCTACGTATCCAAACATCCACGCAAAACAACCATATAATGGAAGGTTTGCGTTTTTTACCACATTTTTTTTACCCTCTGTCACGCCTTACCACAGTAAGCTCAAAGCAATTCGTAAATTTAACCTCACTACACTATAATTTTTTCCTATAATTCACCTCTTTGACTACAATTATGGTTGCCCAAACGGTCTCGAATTTCGCGTCCTGCAATTACGGATATATACACAAAAATAGGCCATCGCACAGATGTGCGTAAATTTGTAATTAACGAGGACGGTTTATTTTCCCTCCCTCTCACAAATGTGAATAATTGGTGGAATATGACGATTTCTCAGTATGAGCTCAGGTCGCGAACATTAATCAGCGACAGTAACTTTAATTCCACGCTATCCATATATTTTTTTATTTAATAAATGTCTTAGGTTCGTTACTACATAATTATTGCTTGTGACAAGGGGTGTCATAGTGGCACCGGAGGGTATCGGCAATTTTCACGATATCGGTGATAAAACCGACGATACCAGCAGATAATTTTAAAATATTATTAATACACGTGTGAATGTTAGTATTACACAAATGTATGTGAGTAACCTTCACGATTGTGAGAGTTACTCACACGCACACACACACACACACACTCTTCCTCTCTCTCTCTCTCTCTCTCTCTCTCTCTCTCTCTCTCTCTCTCTTCTCTCTCTCTCTATGTCTCTCTCTCTGTCTCTGTCTCTGTCTCTGTCTCTGCTCTCTCTCTCTCTCTCTCTCTCTCTCTCTCTCTCTCTCTCTCTCTCTCTCTCTCTCTCTCTCTCTCTCTCTCTCTCTCACACACACACACACACACACACACTTACACACATACACACACAAACACACATACACACACACACACACACACACACACACACACACACACACACACACACACACACAAATGGGAACCCAGAGGGAAGGTAGAAGACCCTGTGGAACAGAAGTAGATGGGCCTGGAAAGGAAGAATGGACAGAATAGCTAAGGAGAAGGATGGATCAAGAGTGGGAAACGAAGCTAAGATAACTTGTCACTGAAATGAAGGAGACGATGGATGCAGAGAGCAAGAAGTGGGAGCTGTGAGTCAAAGCTGCAGAAACTAGGATACAAAACCTAGATGAACTGAAAATGTGAAGCAAGATATGGAACCAAAGAATGGAAGGGACATGCCGTCAGGTGCAGGTACATCAATATCCAACAAGGGGACTGAAGGGAAGGAAGGAAGGAAGGAGTTAAATGCTATGTTGAGGCCCTTTCAGGCCACCAGGAAATGTCGAGGAATGAAAGTGGCATGCTACTGGGCACAGGGACAGCAGTAAGTGATGAAGGGGAAGTTGGTGGAGAAGGTGAAAGGCCCCTTGCAGAGGTGCAACCAGGTCACCGGGAAATCCTGGATATGATAAGACAAGCCACATGGTTATGCTAAAATGAGACAAAGATGCAGAGGGAAGAGCAACGGGAGGTGGAGAGGGAGAAGTCAGTTTTTATTCAGGGGCTTCAGAAGATTGAAGGGAGGACTTACACTGAAAAAAGATCTGGAAGATAAAAAAGATATTGAAAATATCATCAAAGAAACAGGAGAGGGAGACATGGCTGACCTGATAAATTTTCGAATAATAGGGGAATACACGAGAACAAAAATCCACCAGTCAAATTGATTTCCAAGACAGAACCTTTGCAGAACAGGATCCTGAAGCAGAAACTACGGCTAAATAAAACAACAAAATGACAGTATGTACCTAGATCGCGACAGAACGACAACAGAATGACAGTAATTGAGAGAAAATATTAAAAAACGAAAGGAGCAAAAAAGAGAGACAAGGCTAGTGTCAAGACAGGACAACCAGATTCACGAGCAACCATCCAGAAAAACACTCACAGAACCCTGCAGCCAGATATACTATCCCAAAACAAACCACACTCCCCACACACAGAACCCACTCAACCTTACACAGTAGACTCTCATAGCACCTTCAACTGTAGTTCAACTAGAGCCAAAACCCCGGCAACTACGTCATTCTTCAAGTGGACGACACCAGAGTCCCTGGTATCTGGAATAACTATTGGAGTTTCCAATTTAGTTTTGGAAACATCCGTTAACTGAGTGGTTGTGGAAACATCCGTCGATCCATAAACAACAGCAAGGAGTTCAAACAACAAGGAACAATTCAGAGCTTCCGTGTCAAGAACATCGACACTTTCACCTAACAACTAACATCTGTATAAATTTACTTTGAATTCAAGTATTATTTATCTATTTCATTTTTCATTTTTTCTTTAAGATAGGATTTGACATTCATGTTTAAGTATTTAATATTTTCATAAAACTTTCTATTAAATAAAGTGCTTATCTTCATTGTTATTATTTATCTTTTCCATTTTTGTAATTTTCCTAAAGAGGAGCCATCCTTGATCCATCTTGGCTTAAAGATTGAACCAGGACTGAGTAATAAACCTTCACAGATTGTAATAACAATACCAGTACAAAGGAAAAATATAGTGACTGGACTGATAGGAAGTAATACATTACAGCAGAGAATGAATAGGAAATAAAATTTTGAGTGAAGTTACATAAAATATAACCGCAGAGGAAGAGAATGGGTCTAGACTGACTGGAACGAGAATGTACGACTGCAGAGATAGACGGTGGGTTTAGTACTGGAAGCTAATGCATTCTAACATCTACATTGAACTCCATAGCTCAGAAGAGCTTTTAATAGAGTAAAGAGATATTGGTTGACTTTTTGTCATACACGTATTAGGTAGAGTATCAGCACATGTTATTGTACGAGTGAGGGGGAACAGTCTTCAGTGAAAGTGTCATTCTTGAGGTGTATCTTCTATTACATATTTCAGTTAGTGCCTATTCTCGGCTTACATATGCTGAGAGATTACTTAAACATTGCTCTTGAACTTAAAGTACTCTATTCTTTACGGTGTGTAAAGGAAATATACAACATTGATCACCTAAGTACAGTCGGTAGGCATGAAATCGAACAAGTTAACCAAAGATAAGAATGCGTCATGTTGTCTTAATTGTTAAACGTATTTAATGACGGTAGTGTAATGGATTGCTGGCTAAGTGGTTAGGGCAATGTGAACGATGTTCTGTTTCATGAGGCGGGAGAATGTGTCGCAGGATCTAATCCCGGCTGGCTGCAGTTTGGTAAATGTTTCAATACCACTAGTTTCGTCGTTTCATTACTATGTAAACTGCTTGTGGAGGCCGGTATTCAAGCGGGAGGTGGTTGAAATTAGGCTTGAACTTACCAATACCACGAGTGTTCTCGGATCATGAACAACACTTAGCTCTGCTCGGTGCATGATCTTTGAAGGAAAGCTGGTTAAGTGGTTAAGGCAATGTGAACGTTGTTCTGTCTCTTGAGGCGGGAGAATGTGTCGCAGGATCTAATCCCGGCAACCTAGGCTAGGTGTGGGTTCCAAACTGGTAGTGCATACTCCAAAATAAGCCTGATATACACGGTATACAGTGTCCTGAACGATTCGTTATTGAGGAGTCGGAATGCAATTCTTAGGTTTGCCAGGCTCCCATATGCTGCAGCAGTTATTTGGTTGATGTGCGCCTCAGAAGATGTACCTGGTGTCATACTCACCCCAAGATCCTTTTCCTTGAATGAGGTTTGTAGTCTCTGGCCGCCTAGACTGTACTCTGTCTGCAGTCTTCTTTGCCCTTCCCCAATCTTCATGACTTTGCACTTGGTGGGGTTGAACTCCAGGAGCCACTTGCTGGACCAGGCCTGCAGGCTGTCTAGATCTCTTTGTAGTTCTGCCTGGTCCTCGTTCGATTGGATTCTTCTCATCAACTTCACATCTGCAAACAGGGACACTTAGGAGTCTATTCCTTCCGTCATGTCATTCACAAATACCACACCGGTCCTTGGACTGACCCCTGTGGAACCCCGCTCGTCACAGGCACCCACTCTGACACCTCGTCACGTACCATGACTCAGTGATGTCTTCCCGACAGATATTCTCTGATCCATTGTAGTGCCTTACCTGTTATATCTACCTGGTCCTCTAGTTTATGCACTACTGTCTTGTGTGGAACTGTCAAAAGATTTCTTGCAGTCCAAGAAAACTCATTCTATCCACCTCTCTTTCTCTTGTTTTACTGCTGTCGCCCTGTCATTGAACTCCAGTAGGTTTGTGACACGGGATTTCCCATCCCTGAAACTGTGATGGTTGTCGATGATAAGCTCATTTCTTTCTAGGTGCTCCTCCACTCTTCTGATAATCTTCTCCATGACTTTGCATACTATATACGTCAGTGACACTGGTCTGTAATTTAATGTTTCAAGTCTCTCTCCTTTTTTAATGAATTGGACTGCATTTGCTGTCTTCCATACCTCAGGTCTGCTCCTCTCTCAGGGAACATTGAGAGATGTTATCCGGCCCCATCGCCTTTGAGGTATCTAGCTCGCTTAGCAGCCTCTTTACTTCTTTCTCGGTTGTATGTATTGTGTCCAACATTTGATAGTGTACCCCAATTATCCGTCTTTCTGGAGTCCCTTCTGTCTCTTCTGTGAACACTTTTTTGAATATCATGTTGAGCTCCTCACATACTTCTCGGTCGTTTCTTGTGATCTCCCCTTCTTCCTTTCTCGGTTGATTTCCTGGTCATTGACTGTTGGTTTCCTCCAGATGTGGCTGTACAACAGCTTCAGGTCAGATTTGGCTTTCGCTGCTGTCATTTTCGTATTGTCATTGGGTCTCCCTTCTTACCTGTGCATATTCATTTCTTGTTCTACAACTGCTCTGCTTATTCTTCTGGGTTCTTTGCCTTCTACACTTCTCACATTCTCTAACACACTTGGCTTTGGCCTCTCTTCACCTTTTCAGTGAACCAAGGGCTCATTCTGGATTTCGCGTTATTTCTGTTACCCATGGGTACAAACCTTTCCTCAGCTTCCTTGCATATTATTGTCACATATGTCATATAATTCTTCATGCCTCTGTAGTCCCCTCTCTTGTACTTTGGCTTCATTTGTTCCGCCCTTCCTGCTTCCCTCTCCACTTGCAACTCTATGTATTCAAAGCTCAGAACCACGTCGTCATTGGCCCCTAGGAGTCTTTCATATGTGATGTCCTCAATATCTGCACTACTCAAGGTGAATACTAGGTCTAGTTTGCTGGTTCATCCCCTGCTCTTTCTCTCGAAGTGTCCCTTACGTGTTGGTACATAAGGGTTTCCAGTACCACCTCCATCATCTTAGACCTCCACGTTTTTGGGCCCCCATGTGGCTCCAATTTCTAGCAGTTAATCTCTTTGTGATTAAAATCACTTACAATCAGTAGCTTTGCCCTGTTCCCTGAGCCCATCTGGCCACTTCAACCAGTGTATCAACCATCGCTCTGTTACTCTCATCATACTCTTGCCTTGACCTCCTGCTGTTCTGTGGTGGGTTATACCCCAGACTGAAGTGTTCCTTTTATGTAGTCTTTCACTTCACCTCTGTCTCCTCTATCCAGCTCATCAAAATCCCATTGGTTTTTTATAAGCAGTGCCACTTCTCCACCCCCTTTGTTCTCTCTGTCTTTCCTCAGGATCTGATATTATCATTCTTGTGAGCTTGGTTTCGGAGAGAGCTATGATGTCCGGTGATGCCTCTTTTATTCTTTCATGCCATTCCTACCACTTATTCGTTATTCAATCAGGGTTCGTGTATTATAACTTCAGTTTCCTCTCCAACGCTATGTTCTGGGGGTTTGTGAGGGTGGGGGGGCCTGGCAGTGTGGTGTGTGTGAGTGTGTGTATGTATATATATATATATATATATATATATATATATATATATATATATATATATATATATATATATATATATATATATATATATATATATATGAGTGTGTGTGTGTGTTTATGTGTATGTGTGTGTGTGTGGTGTGTGTGTGTGTGAGTGTACTTACCTATTTGTTGTTGCAGGGGTCGATTCACAACTCCTGTTCCCACTTCTACGCTGGATGCTACTGGGTCCACTCATTTCCTGCTTCAAGAGATTTATCGTTCCTCTTCTTAAAGCCATGTATGGATTCTGCTTCCATTTATCACTCTCCAGGTCGATCCATTTCCTGACAACTCTATGATTGATGAAATACTTCCCAACATCCGTTTGACTCATACGAGTTTTCACCTTCCTGTTGTGACCCCTTGACAGTCACTGTCAATATTTTATATGTTGTTATAATGTCTCCTCTATTCTTCCTGCCCTCCAGCATCATCAAGCTGATTTCCCTTATCCTCGTATACCTTAGCTCCGGGACTAGTCTTGTTACAAACCCCTACACATTCTTTAATTTCTTGACGTGTTTCACCAGGTGTGGGTTCCATACTAGTGCTGCCTACTCCAGTATACGCCTGACGTACACGGTGTATAGAGTCTTGAATGAATCCTGTCTTAGGTGTCGAAACGCTATTCTTAGGTTTGCCAGGCACCAATATGCTGCAGCAGTTATTTTGTTGATGTGAACCTCAAATGTGCTCGGTATGATACTCAACCCAACACTCCTTTCCTTGAGTAACTTTTACAGCCTTTGACCCCGTAGCATGTACTCTATCAGTGGTCTTCTTTGATATTCCCCACTCTTCATGAGACTTGGTGTGTGTGTGTATGTACTCACCTATTTGTGGATGCAGATGTCGATTCATAGCTCCTGGCTCCGCCTCTTCACAGGTTGCTACTAGGTTCTCTCTTTCCCTGCTCCATGAGCTTTACCATACCACATCTTAAAACTTTGTATGGTTCCTGCCTCCACTGCGTCACTTGCCAGACTATTCTACTTCCTGACAACTCTATGACTAAAGAAATGCACCCTAACATTTCTATGACTCATCTGAAACTTCAACTTCCAATTATGACCCCTTGTTTCTGTGTCCCATCTCTGGAACATCCTGTCTCTGTCCACCTTGTCAATTCCTTGCAGTATTTTGTATGTCGTTATCATGTCTCACCTAACCCTTCTGTCCTCCAGTGTCGTCAGGCCAATTTCCCTTTACCTTTCTTCGTAGGGCATTTTCCTTACATCTGGAACTAGTCTTCTTGCAAACCTTTGCACTTTGTCTAATTTCTTGACGTGCATGACCAGGTGTGGATTCCAGACTGGTGCTGAATACTCTAGTATGGGCCTGACGTACACGGTGTACAGAGTCTTGAACGATTCGTTACTGAAGTATCGGAACTATTCTTAGGTTTGCCAAGCGCCATATGCTGCAGCAGTTATTTGGTTGATGTGCGCCTCAGGAGATGTGCTCGGTATTATACTCACCCCAAGATCCTTTACCTTGAGTGAGGTTTGTAGTCTTTGGCCATCTAGCCTATGCTCTGTCTGCGCTCTTCTTTGCCCTTCCCCGATCTTCATGACTTTGCATTTGGCGGGGTTAAAATCGAGGAGCCAGTTGCTGGATGTCCAGATCTCTTTGTAGTCCTGCCTCATCCTCATCCGATTTAATTCTCCTCATTAATTTCACATCACCTGCACAACAGGGACACTTCTGAGTCTTTCCATATATATATATATATATATATATATATATATATATATATATATATATATATATATATATATATATATATATATATATATATATATATATATATATATATATTTTTTTAACACATCGGACGATTCCCACCAAGGCAGGGTGGCCCGAAAAGAAAAACTTTCATCATCATTCACTCCATCACTGTCTTGCCAGAAGGGTGCTTTACACTACAGTTATAAAACTGCAACATTAACACCCTCCTTCAGAGTGCCGGCACTGTACTTCCCATCTCCAGGACTCAAGTCCGGCCTGCCGGTTTCCTGAATTCCTTCATAAATGTTACTTTGCTCACACTCCAACAGCACGTCAAGTATTAAAAACCATATGCCTCCATTCACTCCTATCAAATACGCTACACATGCTTGCTGGAAGTCCAAGCCCCTCGCACACAAAACTTCCTTTACCCCTCCCTCCAACCTTTCCTAGGCCGACCCCTACCCCGCCTTCCCTCCACTACAGATTTATACACTCTCGAAGTCACTCTGTCTCGTTCCATTCTCTCTACATGTCCAAACCACCTCAACAACCCCTCTTTAGCTCTCTGGACAATCGTTTT
>WNWK01006032.1:0-111447 GCA_009830355.1 Cherax destructor | reverse complement strand
TGATGCGCCTATAAATTCCTCTTTTTCTCCCCTAATAGATGTTTTAGGCTCCTGTTAATCTATTTGGGATCGTTATTATTTGACCTAAATTCTCTCTGAGGAATAAACATACTCTGTGCACGTTGTACATTATTAAGAAAATAATCATAAACGTAGATCCCATCGTAATCGTTAGCTAGATTACCCCAGTCGAGATTAGACAGGTGTTCCCTAAGTCCAATATAATCGGCAGAACGAAAATCAGGAACTTTTACCGTATTATCCCTATTCTCGTACTCACAGGTAATATTAAAAGTAATGGATTTGTGATCACTAGCTCCAAGCTCTTCATTGATCTCCAGATTATTTACAGGGGTTTCTTTATTTGACAAGACTAGGTCGAGCAAATTATTACCTCTGGTAGGCTCCGTCCCACATTGCTTCAGAAAACAGTCCTGAACTACTTCCATAAAGTCACTGGACTCCAGATTACCGGTCAAAGAGGTCCAGTCCATTTGACTAAAGTTAAAATCCCCTACTATCACTACGTTATTGTGTCTAGAAGCCCGATCTGTTGGAGTGTGAGCAGGGTAACATTTTGTGAAGGGATTCAGGGAAACCAGTTAATTGATTTAGTTGGACTTGAGTCCTGGAAATGGAAAGTACAGTGCCTGCACTTTAAAGGAGGGGTCTGGGATAGTGACAGCTGGGAGGGACTATTCTCAGCTGTCGTATCTGAGCTCCTCTGCAAAGACAGTGATTATGTATGAGTGTGGTGAAAGTGTTGAATGATGATTAAAGTATTTTCTTTTTGGGGATTTTATTTCTCTTTGGGTCACGCTGCCTCGGTGGGAGACGGCTGATTTGTTGAAAAAAAAAAATATATATATATATATTTATATTTATATTGCGTCTTGAGCTCAAATAAAGACATCTATTAAAAGTTATCATACAAGGGGCACTGTTGCATGTATCACTTAAAATAATCATATGGATGAATTAAGGTGCATTATCTTTGTTAATATGTTAAATTAAAATAAAGTACTGTCATGCTTGAAGCAAAAGATTCCACGTTGTGAAAATAAATTTAATGGGCAATTACAATCTATACATAAAAGAGATGATAATTATATCAAACGGGAAGATGTACTGAGTGAACTTATCTCCGACGAATAGATGTGCGAAGAACTGAATGATTTTGAATAAGAGGTTTTACAGTATAATCTCTATAATGATTATTTTATTTTATTATAAACACATTGGCCGATTCCCACCAACGCAGGGTGGCCCGAAGAAGAAAAAATTTCATCATCATTCACTCCATCACTGTCTTGCCAGAGGGGTGCTTTGCACTACAGTTAAAAAACTGCAACATTAACACCCCTCCTTCAGAGTGCAGACACTGTACTTCCCATCTCCAGGACTCAAGTCCGGCCTCCCGGTTTTCCTGAATCCCTTCATAAATGTTACTTTGCTCACACTCCAACAGCACGTCAAGTATTAAAACCATTTGTCTACATTCACTCCTATCAAATACGCTCACGCATGCTTGCTGGAAATCCAAGCCCTCGCACACAAACCTCTTTTACCCTCCCTCCAACCTTTCCTAGGCCGACCCCTACCCCGCCTTCCCTCCACTACAGATTTATACACTCTCGAAGTCATTCTGTTTCGTTCTATTCTCTCTACATGTCCGAACCACCTCAACAACCCCTCCTCAGCCCTCTCGATAATAGTTTTGGTAATCCAGCACCTCATCCTAATTTCCAAACTCCGAATTCTCTGCATTATATTCACAAAACACATTGACCTCAGACATGACATCTCCACTGCCTCCAGCCTTCTCCTCGTTGCAACATTCATCACCCATGCTTCACACCCATATAAAAGTGTTGGTATAACTATACTCTCATACATTCCCCTCTTTACTTCCATGGACAAAGTTATTTGTCTCCACAGACTCCTAAGTGCTCCACTAACCCTTTTCTCCTCATCAGTTCTATGATTCACCTCATCCTTCATAGACCCATATGCTGACATGTCCACTCCCAATATCTGAATACATTCACCTCCTCCATACTCTCTTCATCCAATCTGATATCCAATCTTTCGTCACCTAATCATTTTGTTACCCTCATCACCTTACTCTTTCCTATATTCCTATTTCAACTTTCTTCTTTTACATACCCTACCAAATTCATCCACCAACCTCTGCAAAAAGCAACTGTGACAACTCCCACTTTGTATTTGATTCTTTGTCTTTTAACCCTACATCTCTTGCCAAGACCCTCGCATTCACTTCTCTTACAACCCCATCTATAAATATATTGAACAACCACGGTGACATCACACATCCTTGTCTAAGGCCTACTTTTACTGGGAAATAATCTCCCTCTCTCCTACACACTCTAACCTGAGCCTCACTATCCTCATAAAAGCTCTTCACTGCTTTCAGTAACCTAAATCCTATTCCATACACCTGCAACATCTGCCACATTGCCCCCTATCCACCCTATCATACACCTTTTCCAAATCCATAAATGCCACAAAAACCTCTTTACCCTTATCTAAATACTGTTCACCTATATGTTTCACTGTAAACACTTGGTCTACACACCCCCTACCTTTCCTAAAGCCCCCTTGTTCATCTGCTATCCTGCTCTTCGTCTTACTCTTAATTCTTTCAATAATAACTCTACCATACACTTTACCTGGTATACTCAACAGACTTATTCCCCTATAATTTTTGCACTCTCTTTTGTCCCCTTTGCCTTTATACAAAGGAACAATACTCGCTCTCTGCAAGTCCCTAGGTACCTTACGCTCTTCCATACATTTATTAAATAATAGCACCAACCACTCCAAAACTATATCCCCGCCTGCTTTTAACATTTGTATCTTTATCCCATCAATCCCAGGTGCCTTACCCACTTTTTTTCTACCCACTGCCTCACGAACTTCCCCCCCACTCACAACTGGCTCTTCCACACTCCTACAAGATGTTATTCCTCCTTGCTCTATACACGAAATCACAGCTTCCCTGTCTTCAACAACATTTAACAACTCCTCAAAATATTCCCTCCATCTTCCCGATACCTCTAACTCTATTTAATAACTCTCCTTTCCTATTTTTAACTGTCAAATCCATTTGTTCCCTAGGCTTCCTCAACTTATTAATCTCACTCCAAACCTTTTTCGTATTTTCAACAAAATTTGTTGATAACATCTCACCCACTCTTTCATTTGCTCTCTTTTTACATTGCTTCACCACTCTCTTAACCTCTCTTTTTCTCTCCATATACTCCTCTCTCCTTGCATCACTTCTACTCTATAAAAACCCCTCATATGCTAACCTTTTCTCCCTTACTACTCTCTTTACATCATCATTCCACCAATCACTCTTCTTCCCTCCCGCACTAACCTACTCCATACATCTTCGAACCCATTGCCTACACTCTCACTAGCCCATCTATCCTCCAATAGTTGTTTATATCTTACCCTAACTGCCTCCTCTTTTAGTTTATAAACCTTCACCTCTCTCTTACTTACTGCTTCTATTTTCCTTGTACCTTTTACTCCCACTGTAGCTATAACTAAAAAGTGATCTAATATATATGTGGCCCCTCTATAAACATGTACATCCTGAAGTCTACTCAACAGTCTTTTATCTACCAATACATAGTCCAACAAACTACTGTCATTACGCCCTACATCATATCTTGTATACTTATTTATCCTCTTTTTTCTTAAAATATGTATTACCTATAACTAAACCCCTTTCTATACAAAGTTCAATCAAAGGGCTCCCATTATCATTTACACCTGGCACCCCAAACTTACCTACCACACCCTCTCTACATGTTTCTCCTACTTTAGCATTTAGGTCCCCTGCCACAATTACTCTCACTTGGTTCAAAAGTTCCTATACATTCGCTTAACATATGAGGTTTTACAGTATAATCTCTATAATGATGTGTAATAAAATTTTAAGAAAAGACTATCCGAATGTTATGATGACATTCCGCTTTTATTTACCATAATATCACGTCGGTTTAATCTAACTTTTAATGAAAGTTCATGCAAATCTTACTATACCTCGCACTGCTGAAATATTACTAATGAGATATTTGTTTTACGCGGAATTTTTATAGATACAAATTGAGGTTTAGTGGTGTATAACGAGATTATAGATGTTTAACAATTTTAGTACGGTAGCTTATAGATTTAACGAAACTAACGAAAATTCATCATACTCCTACCATAAATAAGAATGGAGGAACACTGCAGCAGGTCTATTGACCCATACTAGGCAAGTTCTTCTCACACTCAAACCCACTAAACAAAAATATTTTCAATGCTACCCAAGGAATAAGCTTTGTATGCAAGTCCCACTCAAATCCAACCCCTCTCACTCATGTATTCATCCAATCTAAATTTAAGGCTACCCGACTAGGCAGAATGTTCCACTTATCGACTTCCCTATTTCCTAACCAATACTCTGCTATATCCTTTCTAAATCAAAACTTTTCCAATTTGAATCTATTATTTCGAGTTCTTTCTTGGAGAGTTATCCTCAGGACCTTATTGATATCTCCCTTGTTTATTAACATTTTCCACTTATACACTTCAATCATGTCTCCCTTCATTCTTCGTCTTACAAGAAAATGTAGTTTAAGGGATTTCAGTCTTCGTATAGAAGATTTCTTATGAAACTAATTAACTGTCACTCTTCTCTGAATGTAATATGGAAAACAGAACTTAGCGGCGTAATCTATGTGAATCCCAGTAATTTGTTTGCCTTATTAGTTACGTTTAGGCATCGCTGTCGTGGCTTCAGGCTCTTGCTTAACATAACTCCCAAGTCCTTTTCGCATTCTGTATTGCCAAGATCTATATTATACACTTTATAAGTGCTAGGATTATTTACATTCCTGAACTTCAGGATTTTGCATTTGTCCACACTAAACTGTATCTACCACTATTCAGATCATGACATGAGATTGTATAAATCCTCCTTAAGTAAGATGGCGTCTTCCTCTGAATCAATAATCCTTCCAATTTTCGTATCGTCAGCGAATTTGCCCATATCCATTTGTTATTCTCTCGTCAAGGTCATTGATGTATATTATTAACAACAATGAGCGTAAAACTGATCCTTTTAGACTGCTACTTGTGACTGATCTCCACTCATATTTCATCCCATTTATGCAGACTCTCTGCTTCCTGTTGGTGAGCCATGATTTGATCCATGACAGAACTTTTTTAAATGAATGGTTCAGAGAACCGACGAGTTGGTAAATTAGACACATATGCAACACTTGGGTATCTTTATTGAGGAAACGTTTCGCCACACAGTGGCTTCATCAGTCCATACAAAGGAGAATCGTGAAGAACAGGAGGAGTTTGAGTCGATGTTGTCAGTCCATCAATCTTGAGTCAAGATTGATGGACTGAGAACATCGACTCCTCCTGTTCTTCACGATTCTCCTTTGTATGGACTGATGAAGCCACTGTGTGGCGAAACGTTTCCTCAATAAAGATACCCAAGTGTTGCATATGTGTCTAATTTACCAACAGAACTTTTTCCTCAAAGCCATGTGCTGCCACTTTCTTTAAAAGTCTTTTGTGTGGTGCTCATTGGTGCTCGTTATCTTTATCATAATCAACTTGCTCAAAAGCTTTACTGAAGTCAGTAAATTACCTTAAAAGGTTTTGTGGCTCTTATGAGTATTATATAAACGAATAAATAATAACCCTGTAGGTATGTAAGAATTCATAAAACAATGATTGGTAAAACGACTGGGAGCTCAACTTTTCCTAGAGGCAGACGTCAAGAGGCTCATTCAATAAAATCATCTCAAGTTGGAGCAACACAGACTTTCAGTAAATCTTTTTCTCTTAGAAACATATTTATTTAGAAAAACTGAATGTTATAAATTTAATTTAGCTAGTGAAGACACGCATGATTAATTAGGAACTTAATGATAGTAAAAAAAACAGTTAACAATGTATTTCCACGTTATGCAATGGGACCTCACCAAAATATTAAATGAACTCCAAAATTAATAAGGAATATGTAGGTGTGTAAGTATTTTCACATATAGAAATATTACATTTCAACATTGTATGAAGGTTATTTTTAAATGACTTTCAATAGATCAAATATTTGTTAAATACATTCATTGTTCCATGCGCAAATGAATGTGCATCAGCCTGTGGAGACTGCTCTGCCTATTTTCACATCATTATTCATGAGTTTGCGAAAGTTTAAAAAAAATATATAGAGTACAAATGTTAAAGCAATTTGTATAATATATATATATATAAAATAAATATATATTATATACAATGAAGGAGGGGTGTTAATGTTGCAGTTTTATAACTTAAGTAAAAGGACACAAATGCAACTAATGTGACATTTTATTGTGGCAACGTTTCGCTCTCCAGGAGCTTTCTCAAGCCGTTACAAGCGATAATGGACATAGTGGGTTTATATATACTCTCAAATTGAGGTGAAATACTAGTGGTGGTAGTAGTAGTGATATTAGTAGTAGTAGTAGTAATACAATAAGGTAGAACAATCAATATGCACATGAGTAAAAGGTGATAAAACAAATACTAGGGTAGTATAACAATAGGTTAGACAAATATTTCTGCTGGAGGTTGAAATATCGAAGGCCTGTAGGAGTGTTCCACATCTACGATGTGCTTGTGTTGAATTAGCAGGAGAGACTATGTGATGGTAGGGTTTACTGTTTTCAGGAGGATTCTTGCTAAGACTTCAGAGATGGTGAAGCTGCCTTTGTTTTGTTTAATTGTGTTAGAAACAGAGATAAGTGCTAACGATAACGATAACCTGAACAACGCCTGCGTACAACACCGAAATTCCTACAATCATCTCATGAAATTCAAAGACGCCCGACTAGTAATCAAAGAAACTAATTTCCGTAGACGCAAATGCCTTGAATCAGCACTTATCTCTGTTTCTAACACAATTAAACAAAACAAAGGCAGCTTCACCATCTCTGAAGTCTTAGCAAGAATCCTCCTGAAAACAGTAAACCCTACCATCACATAGTCTCTCCTGCTAATTCAACACAAGCACATCGTAGATGTGGAACACTCCTACAGGCCTTCGATATTTCAACCTCCAGCAGAAATATTTGTCTAACCTATTGTTATACTACCCTAGTATTTGTTTTATCACCTTTTACTCATGTGCATATTGATTGTTCTACCTTATTGTATTACTACTACTACTACTAATATCACTACTACTACCACCACTAGTATTTCACCTCACTTTGAGAGTATATATAAACCCACTATGTCCATTATCGCTTGTAACTTCTTGAGAAAGCTCCTGGAGAGCGAAACGTTGCCACAATAAAATGTCACATTAGTTGCATTTGTGTCCTTTTACTTAACATATTGTCGGTAATTCTACCAATATTTTTACAGTTTTATAACTGTAGTGTAAGCACGCCTCTGGCAAGACAGTGATGGAGTGAATGATGATTAAAGTTTTTCTTTTTTCGGGCCACCCTGCCTTGGTGGGAATCGGCCATTTGTTAATAAAAATATATATATACTATATATAAATTTATAAAATAAATATCTACTAGCATCCATTTTATTTTTTTACCCTTACAAAACTTATAAAGTTTCTTATTAATGGCATAGACCTTCTGAAGGTCCTTTTAAAGGCCATAGAATGAATTTAGATTTTTAAATATTACTTCATAAAACAAGTAGCTGGAAACATGGACAGTTGAGGAGAAGACATGTAGGGAATGATTTGTGTTCAGATTTGGAACCAGTCCCCCCTTGATTTCCCAATGTTGGTTATTATGCGTCTCTCTCACCTGTGTTCCAGGGACTTCCAAGTGACTTCAAAAGTTACCAATAATTAAAGTGCTGGACTGAACTAATATGTGAAGTGAAGGTTCTCTGTACATTCTCTACATCTGCAATTTCACCTGAACTGTATGAGGTTGCTAGTGCGCAGGAGTATTCCAACCTAGAGATAACAAGTGACTAAAAAATAATCATTAGAAGCATGGAAACCCTTGTTTTGAAAGTTCTTATTATGCATCCTATCATTTTCCTCGGAGATGTGATAGTGCCCCGTGGCCTGGTGGCTAAAGATCTCGCTTCACACGGCGAGTGTCTGGGTTCGATTCCCAGCGTGGATAGAAACATTTAGCGTTGTTTCTTTACACCGGTTGTCTATGTTCCCCATCAGTAAAAATGGGTAGTTGGGTGTTAGTCGACTGGTGTGGGTTGCATCCTGGGACAAAACTGACCTAATTTGCCCTGAATGCTCTGCATAACAAGCGGCTTTCTATATAGTAGTCAGCTAGGCCTGTATACCTTGTACATGTACTTGTAGTAAATAAAGATATATTATATTGTTTTGATATTTGAAGGTGAAATCCTCTGATATTAACACTCCCAAGTCCTTTGCTTTATTGTGTGGTTAATGTTTGTAATATACTCCGTTCTAGCTACTATTTTCTCAAGTTTTCCATAAAGGGTTAACTTAAATTTCTCCTCATTAACATCATATTGTTTTCCGTGGCCCATTGAAAAAAATGGTTTATTTCCGCCTGGGGATTTACCGTGTCCTCTGTGGATGAAATTCAGATTCTAGTATCGTATACAGAAGACACTGTGCTTTGGTTTTCATCTCTACATCTGATGTGTCTTTTTCTGTCTCATAAACACGCTGGATAACAGGTATATCTAGCTACTTCTACTTACACTTTAGGTCACACTACACAGGCATGCACATGCATATATATACATACACACATCTAGGTTTTTCTTCTTTTTCTTAATAGCTCTTGTTCTTTTTATTTTCTCTATTGTCCATGGGGAAGTGGAAAAGAATCTTTCATCCGTAAGCCATGCGTGTCGTATGAGGCGACTAAAATACCGGGAGCAATGGGCTGGTAACCCCTTCTCCTGTACACATTTACTAAAAAAGAGAAGAAGAAAACTTTAAAAACTGGGTTGTTTGAATGTGCGTGGATGTAGTGCGGATGATAAGAAAGAGATGATTGCTGATGTTATGAATGAAAAGAAGTTAGATGTCCTGGCCCTAAGCAAACAAAGCTGAAGGGGTAGGCGAGTTTCAGTGGGGAGAAATAAATGGGATTAAGTCAGAGTATCTGAAAGAGTTAGAGCTAAGGAAGGGTAGCATAAGTGAAGGATAGTAGAAGGAGAAGAGATATAATGGAATTCAAGGAATGTATAGAAGCTTGAAAAGTGGAATAAGCTGTATGACACCTGGAGAAAGAGGAGGTAGATGAGAGAGAGATTTTGGGAGATGTTAAGCGAATGTATAGGAACTTTTGAACCAAGTGAGAGAGTAATTGTGGTAGGGGACCTAAATGCTAAAGTAGGAGAAACATGTAGAGAGGGTGTAGTAGGTAAGTTTGGGGTGCCAGGTGTAAATGATAATGGGAGCCCTTTGATTGAACTTTGTATAGAAAGGGTTTAGTTATAGGTAATACATATTTTAAGAAAAAGAGGATAAATAAGTATACAAGATATGATGTAGGGCGTAATGACAGTAGTTTGTTGGACTATGTATTGGTAGATAAAAGACTGTTGAGTAGACTTCAGGATGTACATGTTTATAGAGGGGGCCCCAGATATATCAGATCACTTTTTAGTTATAGCTACAGTGGGAGTAAAAGGTAGATGGGATACAAGGAAAATAGAAGCAGTAAGTAAGAGAGAGGTGAAGGTTTATAAACTAAAAGAGGAGGCAGTTAGGGTAAGATATAAACAACTATTGGAGGATAGATGGGCTAGTGAGAGTGTAGGCAATGGGGTCGAATATGTATGGAGTAGATTTAAAAATGTAATGTTAGAGTGTTCAGCAGAAGTTTGTGGTTACAGGCGAGTGGGTGCGGGAGGGAAGAAGAGCGATTGGTGGAATGATGATGTAAAGAGAGTAGTAAGGGAGAAAAAGTTAGCATATGAGAGGTTTTTACAAAGTAGAAGTGATGCAAGGAGGGAAGAGTATATGGAAAGAAAAAGAGAGGTTAAGAGAGTGGTGAAGCAATGTAAAAAGAGAGCAAATGAGAGAGTGGGTGAGATGTTATCAACAAATTTTGTTGAAAATAAGAAAAAGTTTTGGAGTGAGATTAATAAGTTGAGAAAGCCTAGGGAACAAATGGATTTGACAGTTAAAAATAGGAGAGGATAGTTATTAAATGGAGAGTTAGAGGTATCGGGAAGATGGAGGGAATATTTTGATGAGTTGTTAAATGTTGATGAAGACAGGGAAGCTGTGATTTCCTGTATAGAGCAAGGAGGAATAACATCTTGTAGGAGTGTGGAAGAGCCAGTTGTGAGTGTGGGGGATGTTCGTGAGGCAGTGGGTAGAATGAAAGGGGGTAAGGCAGCTGGAATTGATGGGGTAAAGATAGAAATGTTAAAAGCAGGAGGGGATATAGTTTTGGAGTGGTTAGTGCTATTATTTAATAAATGTATGGAAGAGGGTAGGGTACCTAGGAATTGGCAGAGAGCGTGTATTGTTCCTTTGTATAAAGGCAAAGGGGACAAAAGAGAGTGCAAAAATTATAGAGGGATAAGTCTGTTGAGTGTACCTGGTAAAGTGTATGGTAGAGTTATTATTGAAAGAATTAAGAGTAAGACAGAAAGCAGGATAGCAGATGAACAAGGGGCTTTAGGAAAGGTAGGGGGTGTGTAGACCAAGTGTTTACAGTGAAACATATAGGTGAACAGTATTTGGATAAGGGTAAAGAGGTTTTTGTGGCATTTATGGATTTGGAAAAGGCGTATGATAGGGTGGATAGGGGTAGGGCAATGTGGCAGATGTTGCAGGTGTATGGAATAGGAGGTAGGTTACTGAAAGCAGTGAAGGGTTTTTATAAGGATAGTGAGGCTCACGTTAGAGTGTGTAGGAGGGAAGGGGACTATTTCCCAGTAAAAGTGGGCCTTAGACAAGGATGTGTGATGTCACCATAGTTGTTCAATATATTTATAGATGGGGTTGTAAGAGAAGTGAATGCGAGGGTCTTGGCAAGAGGTGTGGGGTTAAAAGATAAAGAATTAAATACAAAGTGGGAGTTGTCACAGTTGCTTTTAGCTGATGACACTGTGCTTTTGGGAGATTCTGAAGAGAAGTTGCAGAGGTTGGTGGATGAATTTGGTAGGGTGTGTAAAAGAAGAAAATTGAAAGTGAATATAGGAAAGAGTAAGGTGATGAGGATAACAAAAAGATTAGGTGACGAAAGATTGGATATCAGATTGGAGGGAGAGAGTATGGAGGAGGTGAATGTATTCAGATATTTGGGAGTGGACATGTCAGCAGATGGGTCTATGAAGGATGAGGTGAATCATAGAATTGATGATGGAAAAAGGGTGATTGGAGCACTTCGGAGTCTTTGGAGACAAAGAACTTTGTCCATGGAAGTAAAGAAGGGAATGTATGAGAGTATATTTATACCAACACTCTTATATGGGTGTGAAGCATGGATGATGAATGTTGCAACGAGGAGAAGGCTGGAGGCAGTGGAGATGTCATGTCTGAGGTCAATGTGTGGTGTGAATATAATGCAGAGAATTCGGAGTTTGGAAATTTGGAGGAGGTGCGGGATTACCAAAACTATTATCCAGAGAGCTGAGGAGGGGTTGTTGAGGTGGTTCGTACATGTAGAGAGAATGGAACGAGACAGAATGACTTCGAGAGTGTATAAATCTGTAGTGGAGGGAAGGCGGGGTAGGGTTCGGCCTAGGAAAGGTTGGAGGGAGGGGGTAAAGGAAGTTTTGTGTGCGAGGGGCTTGGACTTCCAGCAAGCATATGTGAGCGTATTTGAGAGGAGTGAATGGAGACAAATGGTTTTTAATACTTGACGTGCTGTTGGAGTGTGAGCAAAGTAACATTTATGAAGGGATTCAGGGAAACCGGCAGGCCGGACTTCAGTCCTGGAGATGGGAAGTACAGTGTCTGCACTCTGAAGGAGGGGTGTTAATGTTGCAGTTTTATAACTGTAGTGTAAAGCACACCTCTGGCAAGACAGTGATGGAGTGAATGATGATGAAAGTTTTTCTTTTTCGGGCCACCCTGCCTTGGTGGGAATCGGCCGATGTGTTAATAAAAAAAAAAATCTGATGTATGAATAAGAAACAGGATGGGGGCGAATACTGCACCTTGTGGAACACAACTTTACACTGAGCAGCCTCCGGCTTTGTTTATCATTACTCTTTGTGTTCTTTTGGTTAGAAAGTTGAAGATCCATCTGCTCATTATCGCGTCCCATACTAGATGCTTTCCGGTCTCCCGTGAGATCACAGATGAAATGGATTCGTCCAGTTTTAATTTAAACACAATGGCGCTGTCATTGCTTAGAGTCGAGAAGAAAAAATTACAGATCGGAGATTTCTTGTGATAATACATCTTTAATGCTTAATGTGAATGTTATCAGGATAAAACATTATGGATCAATTTATTTTGAGGGAAGGAAAGACCCCAATGCCAGTGCATTCAGAAATAGAATACGTACCTCTGTAACACTTGAATACATGTACGTATGAGGGTACCTTTACCAAATTTAACTTCAACAACAAGAACATCAACTGGGACCTGGTAAACTATGCCCTAAATGAAACATGTTGGGAAGATATCTTGAATTACATGGACCCTAACCAGTGCCTTGAAAATATCAACCTCCTGGTAGCTGAAGTATGGTCAAGGCATATTCCTCTAAGAAAAAAGAAGAGAAGAAGTAAACTGAAGAGAGAGAGACGCTCCCTCTAAAGGGGAAGACGAAGAATCACTGAGCTCCTCAAGAATGCCAGACAATCTGATTCACGGAAGGAAGCGCTAACCAGGGAAGTGGAAAATACTGAGCTAAAGTTAAAGGACTCGTAAAGGATCCAGGAGAGTCAAGAGGAGCTAAAAGCTATTAGCGAAATTGAAACAAATTCGAAATATTTCTTTTCATATGCCAAAAACAAGGCAAAAAACCCTTCTAGTATTGGGCCCCTGCTCAGACAAGACGGATCTTACACAGATGACAACAAAGAAATGAGAGAGATACTGAAATCTCAATATGATTCTGTGTCTAAAGATTGACAATCCAAACAATTTTTTAATGAATGAGCCTCGAAACCCTGCCAGTGTATGCCAAATTTCTGACATAACCCTAACTCCTCTAGACTTTGAGAAAGCCATCGACGTCATGCTCATGCACTCAGCCCCAGGCCCAGACTCGTGGAACTCTGTGTTCATTAAGAACTACAAGAAGCCCCTCTCAGGGCCATAAGTATGCTATGGAGAATGAGCTTAGACACAGGCGAGATTCCACAGTCACTAAAAACAACGGATATAGCCCCACTCCACAAAGTTGGCAGCAAAGCAGTAGCTAAGAACTATAGACCAATAGCTTTAACGTCCCATATCATAAAAATCTTTGAAAGAGTTCTAAGAAACAGGATAGCAAACCACCTGGACACCCAAAAATTGCACAACCCAGGGCATAATGGTTTCAGAGCAGGTCGCTCCTGCCTCTCGCAACTGCTAGACCACTATGATATGGTGTTAGATGCTCTGGAAAACAAACAGAATGCAGATATAGTATACACAGATTTTGCAAAATCCTTTGACAAGTGTGACCATAGTATAATAGCACACAAAAGGCGTGCTAAAAAGATAACTGGCAAAGTAGGCAAATGGATCTTCAACTTTCTAAACAATCGAACACAAAGAGTAGTGGTAAATAAAGTTAAATCGGATGCTGCCATAGTGAAGAGCTGTCCCACATGGCACAGTACTCGCACCTATCCTGTTCCTCATTCTCATATCAGACATAGACAGAGATGTAAATCATAGCACTATATCATCCTTTGCAAATGATACTAGGATCTGCAAGAGTGTCATCCATTGAGGACACGGCAAATCTCCAAAGGAGATATAAACCAAGTTTTCCAATGGGTAACAGAGAACAATATGATGTTCAATGAAGACAAATTCCAACTACTCCGTTATGGAAAACTGGAGGAAATAATAGCTATACTACTACAAACTCGAATCACACAAAAGAGCGGAAAAATAATGTGAAGGACCTGGGTGTGGTAATGTCCGAAGACCTCACCTTCAAGGACCACAACAATGCCACTATCACATCTGAGAGGAAACTGATAGGATGGATAATGAGAACATTCCAGACAAGTGATGATCCTTTTTAAATCACGTGTTCTCTCTAGGCTAGAATATTGCTGTACATTAACATCCCCATTCAAGGCAGGTGAAATCGCAGATCTAGAGAATGTACAGAAAACCTTTACTGTACGTATAAGTTTCATCAAACACCTTAACTACTGGGAACGTCTGGAAGCACTAGACGTATATTCACTGGAGCGCAGGCGAGAGAAATATGTCATAATCTACACCTGGAAGATTCTGGAGGAACTGGTCCCTAATATGCACACAGAAATCACTCCATACGAAAGCAAAAGACTTGGAAGAAGGTGCAACGTACCCCCAGTGAAAAGTAGGGGCGCCACTGGTACACTAAGAGAAAACACAATAAGTGTCCGTGGCCCAAAACTGTTCAACAGCCTCGCACCAGCTATAAGGGGCATTACCAGTAGACCCCTGGTTGTCTTCAAGAGGGAGCTGGACAGATACCTAAAGTCAGTGCCAGACCAGCCGGTCTGTGGTTCGTACGTTGGACTATGTGCAGCCAGCAGTAACAGGCTCGTTGATCAGGCCCTGATCCTCCGGGAGGCCTGGTCATAGACCGGGCCGCAGGGACGTTGATCCCCGGAATGCCCTCCAGGTAGACTCCAGGTAGGTAAGAGGAGCGTCTCTCACCCGAAACTGTACTTAACTGGAACACTCACTTCACCTCGTCACAACTGAATGTACCATACTCAGCGCCCACAGTAACACAATTTAGTATGAGTGATGCCTCCCATAGACAAACTGAACGCTCACGTGAACTGCATATAGTTGCTGATTTGAAAAGAAATTCCATAACTGATAAGAAAGCCTATTTCATAGATGTTAAATAGCGCCAACTAGAAAACATTAAGGACAATAAATATATTGAAGAGGAAATTTTTCTAAATGGGATTGAATTGAAATAAATCCTCCAATGATAGGTGTTGAACACTCATTACAAACTCGTCCTCAATGATATTGCTGAGAAATTGAAATCAAATAGTATTTGAACGATAATGCTGAAGAATTGAAACCTGAAGTTCCAGAACACGATGTGAATGATGATGATTTGAGATATCAGCGAGAGATCTCAATTTGAAATTTAAAAAAAAATAAACAGTTGGTAGCATATGTAATTAGTTGGAAAAGATTTTATAAAGAATAAACAGTACTAACACAATGAAATAATTAGAAACATAGAAATACAACCCATCAAATAGAACTGGAACTCCTTGATGGTGGGGGAACCACTAGCTGTTTTAACATGATGGAATTTAACATGATGGAATATAACTTGTGTTTTAGTTCATCTCAGGTTAGATGAATACCTTAAGAATGAAAGAATGGGAAGAGGAAACAATTTAGTCACTTTCTTTGAAACATTCTTAGGTCTTCGTTTACACAAATTTTGTTAATCTGCAAGACGTCTCCTTATCTCTTTTGTAAAGAAAGAGAAATACTGACGGTTGAATTATTATTATTATTATAATCAAGGGGGAGCGTTAAACCCGAAGGATTATGCAGCGCCTGTGGGGGGGGGGGATGTGGAAGGTATTCAGGCTTAATTCAGGGAACTGGAGCACAGATCCAATTCCCTAGATCAAGAGCCCCTCACCAGCGTCAAGGAACCTCCCTGGAGGGGACTGACGGTTGAAGTAGAGAAGGAAGGGACTGGTAGATGAGGATTTTGAACCAATAACTTGTGAATGGTCTGAATATCTTGTGTGCTTTCTGTTGGAAATTAATGTAAACGAGAAGTTTATTAGTACATTATTTTCCAGCAAATATTATTTGTGTATATTTTAACATTGCTATAACGTACAGCTGCAGGCAAATATCAGATACGTTGTTCACAAATACTGTATCTTGTTTTTAACATAATGCCTAGAATTCTGGAGATCAAAGATTAAATAACTTATATTATTTTGCAAAATTATTTTGTAAGCTCTATAATAAAGTTTTTTTACTTCATAATACTTACTCCAGGTGGTGTTGATTCGCCGGGAATTCTCCCGGCCCGGGTCTATTCCAGATAGCGACCCGGCTCCGGCTCCCTGTCTGGGAGTATCAAAGACCTATGTCTCCCATGGGAGGAGGTAAAAGTACCCCCTCATCGTTGGGACCAACTGTCCCCAGGCCTAGCCACATTCCCCACCAGCACAGGGCTGGTAGGGAAAAGCTAGGCCTCTCTGGTCTGCCATCTTCCCCGCCCCAAGGAGGCTGACGGGAATGGCAGGCTTGCGAGCAGCAGATGGTAGCAAGCTCCAGCTTTGGCACCTACCCTGCCCTAGAAGGGCTGGGCATGGTGTCCTCCCGCACTTACTCCAGACTACAGAAGTTCTATATGGTATATATCATCAACAATGTTTAAAGTATGCTCTAATGTATGTAATGATAATCCAGTGTGTGGAACTGTTCAGATAAAATGTACTTCCTAGAATTAATTTTTTCCTTCCTACTAACATTTAAACATTCCCTTCTTTTTTTTTTTTTTTTTTTTTTTTTTTGAAGGATGCTGATGATTAAGTGAAAGGGAAATAATCCTCTTTCCCGAGGAACCTTAGAAAAGATCATGGCGTTACGTGCAGTAAACTTAATCCCCCTTTCGAGAGAGCGAAGACCCGATGGAATAGTAGACCAGAATAACCCATGAAGTTCTTCCCACAGACAATATTTTATTAAACCATAAGCATAAGCTTTCGTGTGTAAATACCAAAAAGAAAAGATTAAGGAAAAAAAAACATTTCAACCATTCTTAGTGGTTGATAATGAAGGAATTTGGTAAAAATATTTTCTCACTTCAAACAGTAAAAACATGGTAAGTGTCATTGTAAAATGATAACACATCACCGGTTAAAATGGGGGTAATACAACAAAGGTGGACATATATATGTCGTGTCGATTAGGTAAAACTTGCGATTTTGGCTTAAATAGCAACGCTTTTCTTGCCATATAAGACAAGTGCAAATTTGTGTATGCAATAATTTCGCCAAAATCATTCTGAACCTAACGAAAAAAATAAATTTCATTGTGTTTGTTTATTATTAAATTATTGTAAACGTATCTAAATTATATTTAGTTGGGTTAGGCTAAATTAAATTGCACTTGTTATAATAAGGTTAGGTAAGTTTTCTAAGTTTCTTTTGGTACAAAATTATAAATTTTTACATTAACATAAATTAAAAAAATATATCTTTAAAACTAAGATAATTTTTTAGAAAGGACTTAATTTTAAATGAGTTCTTGCTAATTGACCAGTTTTACCTAATCGGCACGACATTATATATATATATATATATATATATATATATATATATATATATATATATATATATATATATATATATATATATATATATATATATATATATATATATATATATATGTCGTGCCGATTAGGTAAAACTGGTCAATTACAAGAACTCATCTAAAATTAAGTCCTTTCTAAAATTTCTCTTATACATTTAAAGATATATTTTTTTCATTTATGTTAATGTAAGAATTAATAATTTTGTACCAAGAGAAACTTTGAAAACCTACCTAACCTTATTACAACAAGCGCAATTTAATTTAGCCTAACCCAACTAAATATATTTTAGATACGTTAACATTAATTTAATAATAAACAAACACAATGAAATATATTTTTTCGTTATGTTCAGAATGATTTTGGCGAAATTATTGCATACACAAATTTTCACTTGTCTTATATGGCAAGGTGAGCGTTGCTATTTAAGCCAAAATCGCAAGTTTTACCTAATCGGCACGAATATATATATATATATATACATGTACCAGCCATTTAGATGGTCCCCAAACTCACCCTTTTAGTAAGTTTATTTTTTAAATGCTTTTGTAAGTGAAATTTTGGGGTCTAAAAGGACTAGTCTATTTTACAACTTTTCTTAAGGAATAAATTCGTTTGGTAATGGCATTGAACAGCATTCTGGAATGAAAAAATATCGTAAACCGGTACACTGTATATATATATATAAATATATATATATATATATATATATATATATATATATATATATATATATATATATATATATATATATATATATATATATATATATATATATATATATATATATATAGTTCTTTGATAATGTGAGTAGTCACGAAAGCGCTTGGAATTCTTCTATTTTTTCATAGTGGTTGTCTTGTATATATATATATATATATATAAAGAAAATCGTGAAACCTACTAATAATCACTGAAATGTTTCCAAAAGAGAACTAAGTGAATCACCTTAGTATCGTATATTAACGAAAGAATAATGCCATACAAATTTAAACTACATAGAAACCAATTCCTTTTGAAAATATGCCTCTGAGGGAATAATGCTTAATTTCACCGTCTTCGTAATTTTAATCCATGTCTAGTAATGATTAATTTAAACCAGTAGTATAATGCAATAATTGCAACCGAGCGATAGCAGATGCATAACAAGGTGGAAGAATTGAATGACAGCTCTAGGCCTTTCATGTTGCAGTGAATATGCTTTCAAGAGCTTGCCAGAGTGAAGTAAATATAGAGCATTCAAGCCAGGTAGGTGTGTCTATGAAGACGTTCTACACAAAACTCAGTTGCCACATGCCAATACTTCAGTGAAGTATATTAAGAAGCAGCAGCAAAAGACAACCAGATCATAAGGGTTGTGGGTGTGGTGATAAACGGGAGAATATAATCAAGATATGGTCATCGTTCCTCCATATGTTTTGTATTAAGGAACAAATAACTTTTCTCTTTCGTGTGTGTGGCAGTATTTTATCTAAGTTCTGGAAACTTCCTCACGAAGTTGCCTCTTAAATCAAACACAGTTAACGAATAACTGATATTTCTTTAGATCCAAAATGTTTCATAATCGTTAAAAATATTTTATATTATAAAGACATTCGCAGACAAACTCATTCAATTTTATGGAGCTTTCCACTTCTATTGAAGTTTATTCTCATTTTTCAAGGTACGGCACCGAATCGTCAACAAAAGTCTAATCAGCATCCTACACCAGTTTCTTGGTTTGACATCCACACAAGGGCCAGAGACTCTAAAATTTCCGGTTGAATTAGCGAATGCAATTGTTATCTATATGATACAATGAGAATGGGTATAAAGGAAGACAGAACGTGGTGTACCCATGGCTGGACTCAACGAAAAACTGGGGTGCTACCTCATCTCATGTTCAACTGCATACATGTCTGTATTCCTATATATCTTCCTGGGTTCTTATCATTCCATGACATGGTTGCAATACCCGTAGAGCATGGAATGCCCTGTGGCGAGGTACAGGGGGTAATGAATAAAAAGGATGATAGGGATCCCACAAAACTGCTTTTGTCATGCAACCCATTGGCAACAGTTGGTCTAACAATATGGGTTGACAGGTCAAACCATGGTCAAAACATCAAATTTTAGCTTATAGAGGCCAGCCTTTCTGAGACTTGGGCGTCTCTCTTCCTATGTAGAATGTCTTAATACACACACTTACCTAGGCTGATAAAATAATTATTGTTGATATATGATTAATTAGGAATAGAGTGAGATAATTCTAAATACTAGCGTATTATAAAGTGAATAATTTTCAACTGCAAAGGAAATGCTGAGTGTACTATTTTTTTGTTTTTAAATATTTCATGTGCACCAGATAGAGTGAGAGAGAATTCTAAGAAAACCTTCATGAGTTGTGTAGCCTAGCATACATAAAGTAGCCCCCCCTCCCTTCTGAAACACAGACAGACAGACAGACACATACACACACACACACACCACACCTCTTCACATAAAGTTTATAGACTGTAGAAGCTACAGCATCCTAACAGGTTAAAAATAATGGGATCTCAAAAAGTAGGATGCAATGGCAAAGGAACTGAGGATAACTAGTATGAGAAGGAAGAATGGGCTGAAGAGGAAAGTGGAACAAGAGTGGAGGAAAAATGACAAAACGAGCTTTAAAATACAATGGTTGAGAAGATATCTGCAGAGAGCAAGAAGTGGGAGATATGAACTGTAGTTTCTAAGGCAAAGATACAGAGTCTGGTGGAAGAACTGAAGCAACATAATGAGGAGGACCGAAAGGAGCAAGTTTATGGAAACAGAAGTATCAGAGGACAGCAAGAGGGGTGAATAAAAGGTAGAAGCAATGAGGTCCCTTGCAGAGATAAAGAAACAACAATGGAGATGTTTAAATCTGATATAGAGATAGGGGGGGAAGAAGAGAGGGAGAGGCTAATAATTATTCAGGGGCTTCAGGAAGCTAAAGGGAAGACCTATGATGAAAAAAGACATAGTGAGAAAAGAGAGACTGAGAGCATTATCAACAACCGGAGAGGACATGTCCCAGCTAACAAATTCGCCCAGTGAAATTGACAGCGAAGACAGAAGTGGTACGGAACAGGATCCTGATGCAGAAACCACTGCTAAGGGATTCCTGAAAATATCAGCAAGTGTACCTCGACTGTGAAAAAACACGAAAAGGGAACAACTGAGAATGAGGGAAAGAAGACACCAGTGGAGGGAAAGAAGACACCAGTGGAGGGAAAGAAGACACCAGTGGAGGAAAAGAGACAGGGCAGGCATCAACAGACAGGAAAGCTCAGACTTCGGGGAAACACCAAAAACAAATACAGAACCCCTCAATGCTTACCACCCTATAACAACCGAACAATAACCAGAAACAAGCTACGCTCCTCACCTCCCCCGCCCCACAGCACTAATACCATTATCAGAGCAGCCTTCCATTATATGCCACCCTGCCTTCCACACCCCAAGTCCACACCAACCTCTCCCACCTCCCAGTATACTGTACTGGAAAGGAAACTGGAGGTATGGTATGTCAGTGCAGATGGAATAACATTATAGCACTCACAAAGCTCACAGGGATGATAACATGTGCAATCTTCCCAACTGGATATCAGATCCTAAGGAAAGACAGAAAGAACAGAGGGGGAGGAGGAGTTGGACTGCTAATCAAAAAACTGGAGTTTTGAGGAAATGGGAGGAATGGACAGAGCGGAAGCAAATGACTTCATAGTAGGAACCATTCAGACTGGGGGTCCAAAGGTGATGATAGCAGTGATGTACAACCCACCACTGAGTAGCAAGACACCAAGTGTACGATGAGAAATTACAGAGGAACTCGGCACAAGCGACCACAATTCAATTACCTTTAGCATTGAATGGATGTATGAGAGTAGGGATAATTTAGTAACGGTCCCAGCCAGATTTTTGCTTAGCAGATTACAATGGGCTTAGAGAACACTTATCATCTGTGGACTGGGGTAACGAAGAGAGCTATCAATATGACAGCTTTCTTAACACTATACAGGCTGCCCAAAGAACAATTATCCAATATAAAGAAATTAGATCAAGTATAAATGACCCAAAATGGATGAATAATAGGCTCAAATATCTTTTAGGGCTGAAAAAAGGAATTTATAGGCGCATTAAAAGAGGTGAGGGTCATCTTATTAATCAGTATACTGCCATTAGGAGGGACATTAAAAAGGGGATAAGAAAAGCTAAATGGGACTATGATATTAAAGTTGCTAGGGATTAAAAAACTAAGCCCAAAAGTTTTTTCCAGGTTTATAGAACAAAAGTTAGGGATAAGATAGGTCCCCTTAAAAATAACTTTGGGCATCTTACTGACAAGGAGAATGATATGTGCTCTATTTTTAATAATTATTTTCTCTCGGTTTTCACACAGGAAGACACTAATAATATTCCAGTAATTAATTTTTATAGTGACCCTTAAGAAGATAAAATTATGTAATATCACAGTCACTAACGAAATGGTTATGAAACAACTAGACCGATTGAAACAAAATAAATCGCCGGGTTCTGATGAGCTTTTCGCAAGGGTTCTTAAAGAATGCAAAATGGAACTCTGTGAACCATTAACTAACATTCTTAAGCTATCTCTTCAAACAGGTGTAGTGTCTGATATGTGGAAGATGGCTAATGTAATTCCTATTTTTAAAGCAGGGGACAAGTCATTACCCTCAAATTACCGCCCAATAAGCCTGACCTCAATTGTAGGCAAATTACTAGAGTCAATTATAGCTGATTTTATAAGACCACCTGGATAAACATAATTTGATTAATGATACTCAGCATGGATTCGTGAGGGGCCGTTCCTGCCTAACTAATTTATTAACTTTCTTCGGTAAAGCTAGTGAGGCTGTTGATCATGATAAAGAATTCAATATTGTTTATTTAGACTTTAGTAAGGCTTTTGATAGAGTGGCAGCTCATGGAATTGGGGGAAAAGTGTTGCCATGGATCGAGTCATGGCTCACCAATAGGAAGCAGAGAGTGTGCTTAAATGGAGTTAAATCCAAATGGGGATCTATAAGAAGTGGCGTTCCACAGGGATCAGTCTTAGGCCCGTTGTTGTTTATAATATATATCAATGACCTTGACGAGGGAATTACTAGTGATATGAGCAAATTCGCGGACGACACGAAGATAGGTAGGATAATTGATTCAAACGTAGATGTCATGGAACTTCAGGAGGATTTAGACAAACTTAATTCGTGGTCAGTTCAATGTAAATAAAGGCAAGGTTCTGAAGCTAGGGAGTGTCCATAACCCAATCACTTATAAGTTAAATAATGTAGAACTTAGCCATACAGATTGCAAAAAGAACTTGGGAGTTATGGTAAGCAGCAACCTTAAACCAAGAGAGCAATGCATAAGCGTACGTAATAAGGCAAATAGATTACTGGGATTTATATCAAGACGTGTAAGCAACAGAAGTCCAGCGGTTATACTACAGCTTTATACATCATTAGTAAGGCCTCACCTAGATTATGCAGCTCAGTTTTGGTCTCCATTTTACAGAATAGATATAAATTCGTTAGAAAACATTCAGCATAGACTAACAAAGTTAATTCATAGCATTAGAAATCTTCCGTATGAAGAAAGATTGAAGTCCCTTAAATTGCATTCACTTGTATGACGAAGAATGAGGGAAGACATGATCGAAGTGTATAAGTGGAAGATGGGTATTAACAAAGGGGATATAAATGAAGGCTTGAGGATATCTCTCCAAGAGAGAACCCGCAGTAATGGATTCAAATTAGACAAGTTTAGATTTAGAAAGGATATAGGAAAGTATTGGTTTGGAAATAGGGTAGTTGATGAGTGGAACAGTCTGCCTAATAGGGTTATTGAGGCTAAAACCTTGGGTAGTTTTAAATTTAGGTTGAACAAATACATGAATGAGAGGGGTTGGATTTGAGTGGGTCTTGCACATGGGTAAATTGAATTTTCAGAGCTTATTGCTTAGGTAGCATTGTAAATTGGGTTGGGCAAATATCCTGTTAGTGGGATGGATTGTCAAGGACGTGTCTAGTATGAGCCAACAGGCCTGCTGCAGTGTTCCTCCTCTCTTATGTTCTTATGAGAGAGGCCCAGCGGCAGTACAAGAATGACAGCATCAAAAGCCAAATCTCACCCAAACTTGTTATATTGTCATATCAGGAGGAAAACAGCAGTCAAGGACTAGGTCCTTGACTGCTGAGGAAGGAAGGCTGAGGAAGGAAGGAGGGGAACTCACAAAGAGTTACCAGGATGTATATGAAGAGTTTAGCACAAGATTTAGAGAAGTATTTATAGTGGAGACAGAATGTTTTCAGCAAATAGAGTGCAGCAACAAGTGCTGGACACACTGCACGTAACCAAGGAGGACGTGAAGGAACTGCTAGGTGAACTAGATACCTCAAAAGCGGTGAGCCCAGATAACATCTCTCCATGGGTCCTCAGAGAGCGGGCAAAGGAACTGTGTATGCCATTAGCAGCAATTTTCAATAAATCTATCGAAACAGAGCAACTGCGTGAGCTATGGAAGACAACAAATGTAGTCCCACAAATGTAGCAAGTTTTTTCTAAACTTCAATATCCTCGTCACTTTATTAGAGACTGCAGACGACGGGTATTAAACATCTTCAACACACCCAGAGAAGACACTGCCGAGAAGAGATACATAGTCCTCCCCACCAACTCCATTGCCAAACACGTTTCCAACATTTTTTCCAATACCTCATTCCGATTATCTACCTCCACATCCACCACCATCAAGGACATTACAAGTAATAGACAGGACAAGCTTCAATCCACTGCAGGGGTATACACAATCCCTTGTAATGATTGCAGCAAATTATACGTCGGCGAAACATCCAGAGACCTCCAAACACGTATTTCAGAACACTAGTACGCAGACAGATCTGACGACTCAAGGAATGCCTGTGTTCAACACCGAAATTCACACAACTATTTAATCAACTACAGAAACGCAAGACTCATCGCCAGAGAAGACAACACTCAATACCGTAGAATCCTGGAATCATCACTTATCTGCATATCCAACAACTTCAACCAGAACAACGGCTTCTACAACATAGCTGAACCTATTGCCAAGAAACTTCATCGCTATCCCACATAAGAACTTAAGAATGGAACACTGTCATATACTTATCCAATCTCTTTTTTTTAAAGCTACCCAAGGTTTAAGACTCCATCACCCTACTCTGAAGATTGTCACATGCAGCATTCTCCACCTGACCCAGCATTCTCCACCTGACTAAATCCTATAAATACTCATGTATCTTTTATCCAGGTAGATCTTTTTGTTACTCGATAAAGCCCATTGGGTGGGCGAAACGTTGTCAATAAAGGATCACATTATACTGCTTATGTGTTTATTTTTCCAGCAATAAACTACTGACCTGTGTCATTGACTTGTATGTAAAGTTATGGAGAAGATTATCAAGGGAAGAGTAGTGGAGCACATAGAAAGGATTGGGCTCATACATAACAATCAGCACCGCTTCAGGGATGGGATATCCTGTCACAAAATCTACTTGAGTTCTACGACAAGGTTACAGAAGACAGGAGAGAGAGAGAGAGGGATGGGTAGATTGCATCTTTTTAAGAACATAAGAAAGGAGGAACACTGCAGCAGGCCTGTTGGCCCATACTAGGCAAGTCCTTCACAATCCGTCCCACTAACAGAATATTTGCTCAACCCAATTTTCAATGCTACCCAAGAAATAAGCTTTGACAATTCTACCCACTCATGCGCGAATCCCACTCAAATCCAACCCCTCTCACTCATGAATTTATCCAACCTAAATTTGAAACTACCCAAGGTCCTAGCTTCAATAACCCTACTAGGCAGACTGTTCCACTCATCAACTACCCTATTTCCAAACCAATACTTTCCTATATCCTTTCTAAATCTAAACTTATCTAACTTGAATCCATTATTGCGGGTTCTCTCTTGGAGAGATATCCTCAAGACCTTATTTATATCACCTTTGTTAATACCCATTTTCCACTTGTATACCTCGATCATGTCTCCCTCATTCTACGTCTTACAAGTGAATGTAATTTTAGGGTCTTCAATCTTTCTTCGTAAGGAAGATTTCTAATGCTATGTATTAATTTAGTCATTCTACGCTGAATGTTTTCTAACGAATTTATGTCCATTCTGTAATATGGAGACCAGAACTGAGCTGCGTAATCTAGGTGAGGCCTTACTAATGATGTATAAAGCTGTAATATAACCTCTGGACTTCTGTTGCTAACACTTCTTGATATAAATCCCAGTAATCTATTTGCCTTATTACGTACGCTTAGGCATTGCTGTCTTGGTTTAAGGTTGCTGCTTACCATCACCCCCAAGTCCTTCTCGCAATCTGTATGGCTAAGTTCTACGTTATTTAACTTATAAGTGCTTGGGTTATGGACACTCCCGAGCTTCAGAACCTTGCATTTATCTACATTGAACTGCATCTGCCACTTTTCTGACCACGAATTAAGTTTGTCTAAATCTTCCTGAAGTTCTATGACATCTATGTTTGAATCAATTATCCTACCTATCTTCGTGTCGTCGGCGAATTTGCTCATATCACTAGTAATTCCCTCATCAAGGTCATTGATATATATTATAAATAACAATGGGCCTAAGACTGATCCCTGTGGAACACCACTTGTTACAAGTCCCCATTCGGATTTAACCCCATTTATGCACACTCTCTGCTTCCTATTGGTGAGCCATGACTCGATCCATGACAGCACTTTTCCCCAATGCCATGAGCTGCCACTTTCTTTAACAGTCTCTGGTGCGGTACTCTATCAAAAGCCTTACTAAAGTCTAAATATACAATATCGAATTCTTTATCGTGATCAACAGCCTCAAAAGCTTTACTGAAGAAGGTTAATAAATTAGATAGGCAGGAACGGCCCTCGTGAATCCATGCTGGGTATCATTAATCAAATTATGGTTATCTAGATGGCTTCTAATAATATCAGCTATAATTGACTCTAGTAATTTGCCTACAATTGAGGTCAGGCTTATTGGGCGGTAGTTTGACGGTAGTGACTTGTCCCCTGCTTTAAAAATAGGAATTACATTAGCCATCTTCCACATATCAGACACTACACCTGTTTGAAGAGATAAATTAAAAATGTTAGATATTGGTTCAAAGAGTTCCATTTTGCATTCCTTAAGAACCCTTGCAAAAAGCTCATCAGGACCCGGCGATTTATTTTGTTTCAGTCGGTCCAGCTGTTTCATAATCATTTCGCTAGTGACTGTGATATTACATAATTTATCTTCTTCTGGGCCTCTGTAAAAATTAATTACTGGGATATTATTAATGTCTTCCTGTGTGAAAACCGAGAGAAAATAATTATTAAAAATAGAGCACATATCATTCTCCTTGTCAGTAAGATGCCCAAAGTTATTTTTAAGGGGACCTATCTTATCCCTAACTTTGTTCTATAAACCTGGAAAAACTTTTGGGTTAGTTTTTGAATCCTAGCAACTTTAATTTCATAGTCCCGTTTAGCTTTTCTTATTCCCTTTTAACGTCCCTCTTAATGTCAGTATACTGATTTATAAGATGACCCTCACCTCTTTTTAGGCGCCTATAAATTCCTTTCTTCTGCCCTAAAAGATATTTGAGCCTATTATTCATCCATTTTGGGTCATTTCTACTTGATCTAATTTCTTTATACGGGATAAATGTTCTTTGGGCAGCCTGTATAGTGTTAAGAAAACTGTCATATTGATACCTCTCTTCTTCACCCCAGTCCACAGTTGATAAGTGTTCTCTAAGTCCATTATAATCTGCTAAGCGAAAATCTGGGACCATTACTGAATTATCCCTACTATCATACATCCATTCAATGCTAAAGGTAATTGACTTGTGGTCGCTTGAGCCGAGTTCCTCTGTAATTTCTAAATTATTAACAAGGGTTTCCTTGCTTGCCAGAACCAAGTCAAGTAGGTTATTTCCCCTTGTAGGTTCTGTTACAAACTGCTTCAAAAAGCAATCATGAACTACTTCTAAAAAGTCGTTAGATTCTAAATTCCCTGTCATGAAATTCCAATCAATCTGACTAAAGTTAAAGTCCCCTAGAATTACTACGTTATCGTGTCTTGTGGCCTTAACAATTTCCTCCCAAAGTAGTCTCCCTTGTTCCCTATCTAAGTTTTGGACTGAAAGAATGCATTCGACACTGTACCACACAAAAGACGAGTTCAAAAACCAGAGGAGCAGGCAGGTATAGTAGGGAAATAACTGTAATTAATCAGAGAATACCTGAGAGGAAGAAAACAAGTGTTGGTACGTGATGAGGTGTCATAGTGGGCACATGAGTGGGGTTCCACAAGGGTCAATCTTGGTCCAGTGCTATTTCTTGTATATGTTAATAATAAGATCGAAGGAATTGATCAAGAGGTGTCACTGTTCGCTAATGTGAAAATAATTAAAATACAATCGGACAAAGATCAAGTAAGATTAAGAGGGGATCTTGACAGGCTGCAAGCTTGATCCAACAAATGGCTCCTGGAGTTTAACCCCACCAAGTGCAGTCATGAAGCTTTGGGAAGGACAAAGATCGCATATAAAATACAAGATTGGGGGTCAAAGGCTGCAAATCTCACTTAAGGAAAAGGATCTTGAGGTGAGCATTATACCGAACTCGTCCCCTGAGGTGAACATTAACCAAATAACCGCTGCAGCATATGGGCGCCTGGCAACCCTGAGAATAGCATTTCGACATCTAAGCAAGGAGTCATTCATAACACTGTGCACCGTGTAAAGACGGTGTTAGGCACCGTCTTAGGCCCATATTGGAGTATGCAGCACCAATATAGAACCCACACCTGGTCAAACATGTCAAGAAATTGTAGAAAGTGCAAAAGTTTGCAACAAGACTAGTCCCGGAGCTGATGGTATGTCTTATTAGGAGAGGTTAAGGGAAATCGATCTGAAAACACTAGAGGACAGGAGGGATAGGGGGACATAATAAAGACGTATAAAATATTGAGAGGAATTAACAAAGGGAACAGGGCTAGAATGATTCCGAGATGGGACAAAGGAACAAGGAGACAACAGTTAGTTGAAAAATCAGACTAGTCATAGCGATGTTAGGAAGTATTTATTTAGCCTTAGAGTTTTCAGGAAGTCGAACAATCTGGAGTGTGACGTAGTGGAGGCAGGATCCATTAAGATATGACAAGGGTCTTGGAGCGAGGAGAGAGTGACCTAATAGCGCCTAGCAAAGAGGTGGGACCAGGAATTGTGAATCGACCTGCAACCACATTTAGGTGAGTACACACACACAGCAGAAGCTGTGAATCGAACATTGCAACCACAAATAGGTGAGAAGTCACACATAGGTGAGTACACAGTCACACACACTAACCACAATATTCAACACATCCCTTGAAACTGGGCAGCTACCTGAATTATGGAAAAAGAGAAATGTAGTTCCCATTTTTAAGAAAGGAAACAGAAACAAAGCACTAAACTATAGACTAGTGTCACTTACGTGTAGAGTGTGCAAAGTAATGGAGAAGATAATTAGGAGGAGAATAGTGGAGCACCTGGAACGGCACAAGATTATAAACATCAACCAGCACGGATTCATGGAAGGCAAATCCTGTGTCACAAACCTTCTGGAGTTCTATGACAAATTAACAGAAGTAAGACACGAGAGAGAGGGGTGGGTTGATTGCACTTTCTTGAACTGCAGGAAGGCCTTCGACACACTTCCTCATAAGAGATTAGTGCAGAAGTTAGGAGGATCAGAGACTACCTGACAGGGAGGCAACAACGGGTCATGGTACGTGATGAGGTATCACAGTGGGCGCCTGTGACGAGCGGGGTCCCACAGGGGTCAGTCCTAGGACCAGTGCTATTCTTGGTATATGTGAATGACATGACGGACGGGATAGACTCAGAAGTGTCTCTGTTCGCAGACGATGTGAAGTTAATGAGGAGAATTAAATCAGATGAGGATCAGGCAGGACTTCAAAGAGACCTTAACATGCTGGACTCCTGGTCCAGCAACTGGCTTCTCGAATTTAACCCCGCCAAATGCAAAGTCAAGAAGATCTGGAAAGAGCAAAAAAAGACGGCAGAGTATAGGCTAGGTGGCCAAAGACTGCAAACCTAGCTCAAGGAGAACGGTCTTGGGGTGAGTATAACACCACCACGTCTCCGGAAGCACACATCAACCAGATAACTGCTGCAGCATATGGGCGACTGGCAAACCTGAGAATAGCGTTCAGATACCTTAGTAAGGAATCGTTCAAGACACTGTACACCGTGTACGTCAGGCCCATACTAGAGTATGCAGCGCCAATTTGGAACCCGTACCTGGCTAGTGCCAGAGCTAAGGGGAATGTCCTACGAAGAAAGGTTAAGGGAAATCGGCCTAACAACACTGGAAGGCAGGAGGGTTAGGGGAGACATGATAACGACATACAAAATACTGTGGGGAATAGATAAGGTGGATAGAGACAGGATGTTCCAGAGAGGGGACACAGAAACAAGGGGTCACAATTGGAAGTTGAAGACTCAGATGAGTCAAAGGGATGTTAGGAAGTATTTCTTCAGCCATAGAATAGTCAGGAAGTGGAATAGTCTAGCAAGTGATGTAGTGGAGGCAGGAACCATACATAGCTTTAAGACGAGGTATGATAAAGCTCATGGAGCGGGGAGAGAAGGGACCCAGTAGCGATCAGTGAAGAGGCGGGGCCAGGAGCTGAGTCTCGACCCCTGAAACCACAATTAGGTGAGTACACACACAGGAGCTATAACTCGACCCTGCAATCACAATTAGGCGAGTACAAACATATACACACATGCACACACACAATACACACACTATCGACAAGTGCCTTTGACAACCAGTAACTAATACAGCAGGCCAGGTAATGAATAATGACATTAACACCTCTGAGAAATTAAGTGATTTTATATTTAACCTTCTTGTGTTGATACCCATTGTGCAATAATCCTTCTTTTGTATATTGAACAGTCAATGTATTTTTTTAAATAACAGATATAGGATAAGTGTCAAAAACGGTATTGGTCGAAAATTGCGTATCGTTGCATCCTAGTCAGTAGTACAGAAATTTAAAACACATGATGCCAGGAAACAGAGCCACTAAGTTCACGTTGATACCAATATTAATTCAATCAACATTTCTCCAACATGTATTTTTAAACTCTGAAGAAACTTTTCTCAAGACATTTGTGACCTGACAACTGAATTAAACGATCTTTCAGAAAGATAATCCTGAAAATTGTATACCCTTCCATGAAACACATTACTACCACGCAATACTCTTAATGACTTCACTCCCTTGACAACACATTATTACTATGTCAGGGGTAACACATCCTTGACACACACACTTGAAAATACAGTGAAATATTCTTGAAATATATTTTCTTGTAAAGATTTTTTAATCAATTACTTTGACACACTTTGAAATCATCTCCTTTATTTAATACCACACAATATCTTTGGAAAGAGTTTTTGAGAGCAAAATATTTTGAATATAAAATTTTTAAGAGGATTTCCTTAACGATATTTTAAAATTGTATGTATACTCATTAGTGAATTTGCATTAATATGAAATTTATAAAGAATAATGAAAAATTGATATAGTCCCCATTGAATTTAAGATTCCAGTAATCCATTAATTAGATCCCGTAAATTCTGGGGATATTTAAATATGACATGAAAGCAATCATGACACAAGTTAAAAATGTTTGGAGAGAGGAAAAAAAAAGAAGCAAATATGAAACATTTTTATTCAGATTATTTACCAAGAGTTGTAACCCAGGAAAGCCAAGAAAAGAGGTGGAGATTTTTACTTGTTAAACTGTAAATGCAGTAATACAAAATACATTTCCAATGAATAATTTTAATCACTATAAAATAAAGGATTATGTCTAAATAAGCTTCAACGCTTTTAATGTTGGACAAAAAATAATAAAGAGCAGCAAATGTCTCAACCTTAAATATAAGATTATCTCAAGATGTTGAATAAATGTCATCGATATAGATTTATGTAATAGAGTTATGATATGAGGAATAGGCAGAAAAAAATTAAATTATATATTTAATGTAATATTAAATACAGTATATTTAAGTTGAGCAATGACATATATTATATATATATATATATATATATATATATATATATATATATATATATATATATATATATATATATATATATATATATATATATATATATATATATATCAAATTATTTATAAATTTATTCTTAATTTTAGGGAAGTTAGGTGAGGTTTCTATGTTAGTTTTGGTTCAAAAATAAAAATTACAGAATTGCTAGTACAAAAAATATGTAAAATATATTTAATTGGATTAGGCTAAAATAAATTGCGCTTTTTAAAATAAGGTAAGTTTTCTAAGGTTCTTCCAGACTTGGAAGACCAAGTGTTTAGGGACTTCAGTTTTATAAAAGTGAAGTTTGTGTCTCCTAACACTACTCCTCTCCTCCAGCCCATGGACCAGCAGGTCATTTCTAACTTCAAAAAACTCTACCTAAAGCAGTGTTTCAAAAGTGCTTTGAAGTGACCTCGGACACTCAGTTGACCCTAGAAGAGTTCTGGAGGAATCACTTCAATATCCTCCACTGCATAAGCCTTATAGGTAAGGCTTGGGAGGGAGTGACTTCCAGGACTTTGAACTCTGCTTGGAGAAAATTGTGGCCAGGTTTTGTCCAAGACATGGATTTTGAAGGTTTGAGGCTGACCCTGACCCTGCCGACCCTGTGGACTCTACTGTGGCATTGGGGAAGTCCCTGGGGTTGGAGGTGAGTGGCGAGGATGTGGAAGAGTTGGTGGACGACCACAGGGAAGAGCTAACCACTGAAGAGCTGGAAGAGCTTCATCTGCAACAGCATCAGACCACAGTTGAGGAACTTGCTTCAGAAAAGGAGGAGGAAGAGGGACTGAAAGAGGTGCCTTCTTCATTGATTAAGGAGACTGTGCAAAGTGGAATGATATGAAAAGTTTTGTGGAAAAATACCACCCCGACCAAGCTGAAACAAGCCATATCTGCAACATGTTTAGTGACAAAACCTTGTCCCACTTCAGGGAAATCATAAAGAGAGGCCAGAAACATAGCACTCTGGACAGATATGTTGTGCGACAGGGGTCCAGTGACTCAAGCTGGTCCTAGTGGCATTAAAAGACAAAGAAGGGAAATAACCCCAGAGAGGGCTTTGCTACCTGAAGTCTTTATGGAGGGGGATTCCTCTTCCAAACGCTAACTCCTCCCTCTTTCCTCCTCCCTAACTTCCAGAAGCCAGCATTAGTCTTCAATAAAGGTATGTAATACTTATTTAATTGTTAATTTTTTTGTGAATATTTTTGTCTGGAACGGAATAAATGTATTTCCATTAATTCTTATGGGAAATATTAATTCGGTTATCGGCCATTTCGGTGTTAGGCCGAGCTTTTGGAACGGCCGATAACCGAGGGTCAACTGTATTTGAACGTATAAGAGAAAATTTTTTGAAAGGACTTAATTTTAAATGAGTTCTTGACCAATTTTACCTATTCAGCATGACATTATATATATTCGGCTTCTTTGGCGGAATAAACCGAACCAGCGAGTTTGGCCTAAAAAGCATTGATGTTTTTTGCTGAATAAGAAGAGAGAATTTTTTTTTTATAACTCGGCGAAATTCACTCTGAGCATGAAGAAAAAAATATGTATTGATTTTAGAAAATATTAAATATGTTTAAATTTATCTTCGATCTATATAGCAGAATTTAGCTAAAAAAATGGGTTAAGTTAAGTTAGGGGAGGTTTCTATGCAAGGTTTGGTCCAAAGATATAAATCTTTATTTCAGTGACAAAAAAAATTATTTATCATTCTGTAAAATATTTTTTTTAAGTATTTTTTAAGGGACTTCAGCCTATACGTATAGTTAGGCACAAAACTGTATACAAACCAAAACAAGTCTAAAAGCCAAGTGTTTTCTGCCGAATAAGCAGAGTGAAAATTTGTTTATGCAATTCATCTCCTAAAATCAGGCTGATCAAAACGATAAAAATAGATAATATTAATTAAAAGCAATGATAAGTAAATATAAATTGATCAAACATAAATTCAAAAGAATTTTGCTTAAATAAAATTTCCGTAAGTTAAGGTAGGTTTTTTAGTTAGCTTTGGTCAAAAAATATAAACAAACCAAGGTATGGGCGGGGACTAAACTCGCGGTTTGTTTTGCAATTGTGTAATTACGATTTCTTGAGTCATAAACAATATAAATTGCATAAATGTCAATGAAAAAAGTTAATATATCTGGAAAAAAATGGAAAAGCTCAATTTTATTAGAGGAGAAATGGGTAGGCATATGTGTTACACACTTCGAAAGATTCCGACCTAAGGTCAACATCATTGTTACTCATAAATTATATGTTTGACATCGCCGCAGAAGTGACAGGATGAGCAAGTAGTAGAGGCGTGTGGGAGAAGCGTGGGCATGTGGGAGAAGCGTGGGCATGTGGGAGAGGCGTAGGAATGCGAGAGAGGCAAGAGTATGTGAACGTGTGAGAGAGGCATCGGTATATTGCACAGGTGTAGAAGAGTGAATGTGGGAGAGGTGTGGGTGTTTGGGAAAGGCGTGAGTGTGTAGTGGAGGTGTGGATGCGTAAGAGAGACATGGATGTGTGGGAGAGGCGTGGGCATGTGGGAGAGGCGTGAGTGTGTGGGAGAGGCGTGGGTGTGAGGGAGAGGCGTGGGTGTCTGGCAGAGGCGTGGACGTGTGAGAGAGGCGTGGATGTGTGAGGCGCGTGGGTTTGTGGGAGAGCCGTGGGTGTGTGGATGAGGTGTGGATGTGTGGGAGGGGCGTGTATGTGTGAGAGGCGTGAGTGTGAGAGGCGTTGGTGAGTGGGAGAGGAGTGGATCTGTGGAAGAGACGTGGGAGTGTGGGAGAGTCTTGGATGTGTGGGAGAGGCGTGGGTGTGTGGGAGAAGCGTGAATGTGTATTGAAGATGTGTGGGAGAGGCGTGGATGTGTGGAAGAGGCGTGGATGTGTGGGAGAAGCGTGGGTGTGTGGGATAAGCGTTGGTGTGTGGGAGAGGCGTGAGTGTGTGGGAGAGGCGTTGGTGTGTGGGAGAGACGTTGGTTTGTGGGAGAGGCGTGAGTGTGTGGGAGAGGCGTGAGTGTGTGGGAGAGGCGTGGATGTGTGAGAGAGGCGTGGATGTGTGAGAGAGGCGTGGGTGTGTGTGAGAGGCGTGGCTGAGTGCATGTGTAACATAGCTTACAAAAACACTGAGTTTGAAGCCTGGTAATAGATTAAAATTTGTGAGAAAGCAAAATAAAACATTACTGAATTTTCCAAAACTTAAAAACACCATAAAATCGCGAAGTTCTAATTTTTTCCATTCGTATTTTTTTCATATACATTCAAATTAAAAAATGATCTGCAATCCTTCAAAAATAAAATTTGATTTAAAAAGTTAATTGTGTTTGATAAAATTGTTACAAGGAAAAATTGGTAAATGGGCAGCCACACTGCACATCATTCACTAGTTATTGCACTGGACATAATTTCCATAATAAAATTAGCAAATTGAAATTTACACAGGTTAAAGTGAGTGAGAATCTGTATTCAATCAAATCTGAAGCCCGAGTATTGTGTTCAGGAAACAACACTAGTGGACTAGTGGCGAAAACTTGAAGCTGATCAGATGAGTCAGTCTTCAGTAATGGCGAGGATTCGAACGATTCCAATTTTATTTTACTATTTTACTACAGCAATAAAATCAAGCTACTTCTTAAAGGTACCACTTAGTGGATACCTGATGGTATTAAACCCTCACTAGATACAATGCAAGAGACTCTATTAATCTTGTGCTTCATGTTCTTCAACTCTTCCTGGATATAATATAACCCTAGCTGGATCCCATCTAATATTTGATGGCTAACTCTTCAACCCTTGCTGGATGGTATCCAGCACTTGCTGGATGGTATCCAGCACTTGCTTAATGGTATCCAGCACTTGCTGGATGGTATCCAACACTTGCTGGATGCTATCCAACACTTGCTGGATGCTATCCAACACTTGCTGGATGTTAAACAACACTTTTTGGAAACTTTGCTCCTCGATAAATACTATTTATCAGGAAAAGGTGGGTGGGGGGAAGTGTAAGGGGTTAACTTCTCTGCTCAAAAATATCCAAAATTAAAAAGAAATACCCTAAATATCGTCACATGCATCATTCCCCACCTGACTCCATCCTATAAATACTCATGTACCTTTTACCCAGGTAGATTTGTTTGTGACTTGATAAAGCTCACTGCGTGGGCGAAACGTTGTCAATAAAGGATGTCATTATACTGCTTAAGTGTTTATTTTTCCATGAATAAGCACAAAAAACAAAAAATAATTTAATCAGTTAAAACAGGAATAAGAGGAATCCCAGGATAGTTATATGTATATATTACTTAAACCAGTGGATATATCAAGACGTGGATGACCGAAGAAAGGAAGATGGAGGAAGAGAGGTTGGTTTTGGTAATGTGCCGTCTAGAGGGACTATTATAGGTCACTGTCTGAACAAGCTACGACGTAGTAGCTCCCAGATTACGAGTGGAGGAGAAGGTGTCTAAAATCAGTAGTCAGAAGTCGACTAGTTTTTCTACAATTACGAATGAAATATTTGTGCAACATTTGGAAATCTTTCTTTAGGAAGTGTTTGTCCACCCATTATCTGTTTCAGTCCGTTACTGAGAAGAACTGTGGATGATGAAAATTAATTTAAGGTAATCAGTCTCTCAGCCTGGAGTCAATGTATTCAATCCATCAATCATGTGAAAAAAAAATGCTTCTTTCTCAAGATTGATTGAATGAACACATCGATACCAGGCTGAGGGGCTGATTACCTCAAACTCCACACTACAAATCCTGAAGAAAGCTTTGAGGAGCTGTTCCAAGCTGGGATTGCTTGAAGAAAAAGATAGGTAACCAATGAGTTTAGAATTAAGTAAAGGCTGCCTTCGCCACTTTGTTGCCTAACACTCGCTCCACGTCAGTCACCAATAATCGTGATTATACCTGCACGTCTGAGGAGTCATGCAGACCTATGGGCATGGACAAAATAAATATAAGAATGTGGCACATGCCTGACGAGCATGTAGTATAAAGCTGTCTTAAATGGGCGGCTGGTAATAAAAATTATGTAAATACAAATGGAGACCAGCATTTACACACTATAAATAGCTAATACACTAGAAACACTAATAAAACAAAGTACAACACCAAAGAGTACATAAGTAGACAGCAACCTCTCACAGAAGTGAGAGATGAGGCTTTCTTGGCAAGACAAAGAAAACAAAAAGAAGTAGATAGAAAGAGAAGCAGTGATATTTGGCTGAAATAGGCAGGAGCCAAATTGAGCGCGCATATTTCAGGCCTACATATGGCACTGGCAGGAGAGGAAGATAAAAAGAAGCTGGGAATTGTAGCCAGCGGACTACCTCACTGCCAAGGAAACAGGAAAAGAAGTAAGCCTTTCAAAGACTTTTCCCTTACACTATACAAATATTGACAGATACTATTCACCTCAACCTGGAGGCTATCCAACCCTCGCTGCATATTTTCCATGTTCATCACTCGCTGAATATTACTCAACCTTCTCTGAATACCTTTCCTATCCACGCTGCATTCTATCCAACCTTCGACGCATACTGTTCAATCCACTACGCATACCATCCATCCCAGCGAGGAATGAATACTATCAGCACAAAAGTCACTCACAGGACAGCACACACAACAATATAGAGAAGAGCATTGAGGGCAACACAAAATATATAATTCTCGCATAAGAACGTTCTGCTTGCATTTGACGACTTCTGTCCTTAGAGCAACGATGCCCTTCACGATTATCACCATCACAACAGTTACAACCACCATTCACCATAATTACTACCTCCACTTTCATTATAACCACTAGTAAAATAGCAGTCTCTAGCATCACTGCCACCTTCATTATCAGAGCCCTAAGATCACCACAACCACTACAATGACAGTCACCCACCACAATCATAACTAGTTTAAGGGGAGGGCTTCTGGGGATTTTTTTATTGTTACGTTTTTTGTTTTTAAAAATAAAGCACGAGACAAGAAATATTTTATGGTTTAATGTTTGTCCTACGATTTTTCTCAGGCGAGTTTTCGTTAATTATGAATTTTGCTGGAATAGATTCGCGTTGAAAATATTTATATTTTTGTTTTGTCTTGGTGTCATTATTAATTTGTTTTGTCTTGAGAGTCATTATTAATTTTGTATTGTCTTGGTGTCATTAATATACTTTTGTTAATTTTAATTTATGAATATTATTATGTAACTGAGGGAAAAAATTGTGGTTTGAGGAAAAATTACAGCCATTTGAAGACAAAATACATTATTTCTTTATCCGCAAATATGTGGGAAGTAAGTACTGGGTTGTCCGTATATGTAATTCTATTATTTATTAAAAACAACCATAAAATTTCTTTCTGATATTAAACAAGAATTATACATAAGTAAGTATTCTTGAATCCCATGTTGACAAGATTCAAATTCGCTCTCAAAATATTTTATTATTCTGAAATTTTATTAAAAATTTAAACCAAAAGATTAAATTTTTAAATTAAAAAAAAATACAAGATGATGCATTTTGATACTTTTGGCAAGATGGAAAATTCAAGTGATACATTTTTAATGGAGTGAAATCATCTTTGATATGCCCAATTCTCCTGTGCACATGAACCAGAGTAGCAACTTCAAAAACAACGGTTGTTTATTTTTATTTTTTTTCAGAGTTATCACAATGAAAGGTCTGCAATGTCATATTTCGACACTTTCAGTAAATACTTTTTTTTCCAAAAATCGGACAATAAATAATAATGCCACGGTAAGAGGAGCCGCTCTCGCTAAGCAGTGAAGTCTTTGCGGGCACAACGTTGTCCACGTCTGGGATATATCAAGTATCAGAATGCACTTGATGTCCTGATAAAGTCCACTCGTGGGTGAAACATTACGCTTTTTTTCTGTATGCTACCACTGCTGTCACCATCATTATCACCACCATCATTACATATAATAACCATCCTGTTTCCATCATTATGACGAACTCCCGCTCTTGTACTGAACAGTTTTGTCGTCTCATAACCACTAGAGATCAACGGATAAATGTGCTCTAACTTCTTAAAATGACTTGTGGGAAATTCTGTGAGTGTTCTTTGCGCTTCTGCCAATTTATAAAGAACTTCAACTCTATGGACACAGGTACTTTTTTGTGCTGTTACTGATCTAGTTTTTGAAAAAAATGTTAAACATGCTAAGGCTTAAAGCCGTATGCGACAGGGTGATTAAGCTGGAGGCAAACGTTAATGAAATCTCATAGCATACATGGGGCGATGACTGAGTCGTAAAAAAGTGACAAATTCGAGACTAAATTTATTGTGCTTAAGAAACTTCCAGCTGATTTACGTTAGTAAGATATAAGGACATAAGAAAGGAGGAACAGTGCAGCAGGCCTGTTGGCCCATAATAGGCAAATAATCCCGAGACACGGTAGCACTGAACCACATTATTTAGCAGGTCTGTGTTTTAACCAAGTCACACCATGATATGCCTCAGACAGATCCCCAAGAAAAACCTCAGGCTGTCCAGCCACAGAGTCCTTCATTATACTGTGGGCGAGGACTTTATATCAAAGCTGCAACAAAATAAGAAATGTTGTCATAACACCACTGAGGTGCTTTAATGACTCACGTTGCAACTAATCAATTCAAACAAAGACGATCAGAGATTATTGGCAGGTACAAAACCCTTAACAAGAATACAGGGTAATTACAATTGTTCGACTCGTACATGGTAAGGAAAGCAATTGGTCTAAATCAGAAACTTTTGGATTTAATTAACTGAACTGAACGTTTATCTAGATTATATATATATATGTATATATCTGTGTGGCAACTTCATTAGTGACATAACTTGTTTAAACATGATGCACTTCAGTTGAGAGACGTGGGCACCACAAGATTTGAAAATTCTTAAATGAAGGATTAAATGAGGAGATGAATGTAAAAGTGGAGGGGGGGGGGGTAGATGAAGAAAGTATTGGTGGGGGAAGTAGCAGGCAGCCTCTCACATTTATTCACGTAACCAGAGAGACAAGGAATTTAATCTAATTAAGCCAGCCGGATGAAATAAAAGTTTTTTAAATTAATCTTGGTAATATATTCCAAAAAAAGTTGCAACATATCTGCATACGCTTCATCAGAGTAACCAGACTTTATTACTCTGAGTCGATCTTGGTTTAATCCAACAGCTATAAGTATTTTCAGTAAAGATTAAACTCTAGAAAAAAAAAAAGGTTGCGAAGCCAGCCTGTATGTTAAGAATTAACTTCAGCTGACTGAAATTCAAAAGCACGTTGAAGAAGCATGTGACTCTATTCAATAACACAAACATCTAGCCCTTCACGATAGTAGGGAAGCAGAAGCCTGACGTGTTAGTCCACTTAGCCACCATTCCTCATAATGTTCGGTAGGAACCAGGAACATAAGCCATGCATGCCTCCCCAAGACACTTCCAGGCATCTAGTCCCTTAACCGAACTGGTTAATCAGGCGGAACTAAAGAAATGTGATGCTCAGATTGATCTTTGCAATTACATAAACAAGTTTTCACTCGGCTAATTTGGTAGAAAACCAAACTCAAGGGTCGGTTAATCGGCACAACATACACACACACAAAATATAATATATATATATATATATATTATATTTTGTGTGTGTGTATGGTGTATGTTGTGCCGATTAAGCTACCCTGCTCACACTCCAGCAGCTCGTCAAGTCCCAAAAACCATTCGTCTCCATTCACTCCTATCTAACATGCTCGCACATGCTTGCTGGAAGTCCAAGACCCTCGATCACAAAACCTCCTTTACCCCCTTTCTCCAACCTTTTCGAGGACGACCCCTACTTCCTTACCCTACAGATTTATACGCTCTCCAAGTCATTCTACTTTGATCCATTCTCTCTAAATGACCAAACCACCTCAACAACCCCTCTTCAGCCCTCTGACAAATACTTTTAGTAACTCCACACCTCCTCCTAATTTTCACATTCCGAATTTTCTGCATAATATTTACACCACACATTGCCCTTAGAGAGGACATCTCCACTGCCTCCAGCCTCCTCCTCGCTGCAGCATTTGCAACCCATGCTTCACTCCCATATAAGAGTGTTGGTACCACTATAGTTTCGTACATTCCCTTCTTTGCCTCCAAGGATAACGTTTTTGACCTCATGCTTCATAAACCCATCCGCTGACATGTCAACTCCCAAATATCTGAAAACATTTACTTCTTCCATAATCCCTCTCTCCAATGTGATATCCAATTTTTATTTATTTAAATCGTTTGGTACCCTCATCACTTTACTCTTATCTATGTTCACTTTCAACTTTCTACCTTTACACACCCTCCTAAACTTGTCCACTAACCTTTGTAACTTTTCTTTAGAATCTCTTATAAGCACAGTATCATCAGCAAAAAGTAACTGTGTCAACTACCATTTTGCATTTAATTTCCCATAATTTAATCCCACCCCTCTCCCCAACATTTACTTCTTTTACAACCCCATCTATAAATATAATAAACAACCATGGTGACATTACACATCCCTGTCTAAGACCTACTTTTACCAGGAAGTAATCTCCCTCTCTCCTACACACCCTAACCTGAGCCTCACTATCCTCATAAAAACTCTTTACAGCTTTCAGTAACTTACTACCTATTCCATACACTTGCAAAATTTGCCACATTGCTCCCCTATCCACTATCATATGCCTTTTCTAAATCCATAAATGCAATGAAAACTTCCCTACCTTTATCTAAATACTGTACACATATATGCTTCAATGTAAACACTTGATCTACACATCCCCTACCCACTCTAAAGCCTCATTGCTCATCTGCAATCCTACTCTCTGTCTTACCTCTAAATCTTTCAATAATAACCCTGCCACACTCTTTACCTGGTATACTCAGTAAACTTATTCCCCTATAATTCTTACAATCTCTTTTATCCCCCTTCCCTTTACATAAAGGAACTATACATGCTCTCTGCCAATCCCTAGGTACCTTTCCCTCTTTCATACATTTCTCTCTTCTTTCTTTCAAAATGTCGGCCGTTTCCCACTGAAGCGGGGTGGCCCAAAAGGAAAAAGGAAAGTTTCTCCTTTTACATTTAGTAATATATACAGGAGAAGGGGTTACTAGCCACTTGCTCCCGGCATTTTAGTAGCCTCTTTACGACACGCATGGCTTACGGAGGAAGAATTATGTTCCACTTCCCCATGGAGATAAGAAATATGAACAAGAACTAGTAAGAAAATAGAAGAAAACTCAGAGGGATGTGTATATATATATGCTTGTACATGAATGTGTAGTGTGACTTAAGTGTAAGTAGAAGTAACAAGACATACCTGAAATCTTGCATGTTTATGAGACAGAAAAAAAGACACCAGCAATCCTACCATCATGCAAAACAATTACAGGGTTTCGTTTTACACTAACTTGGCAGGACGGTAGTACCTCCCTGGGCGGTTGCTGTCTACCAACCTACTATTAAACAAAAATACCAACCACTCCCACACTATATCCTCCCCTGCTTTTAACATTTCTGTCATGATCCCGTCAGTTCCAGCTGCTTTACCCCCTTTCATTCTACGTAATGCCTCACGCATTACGTTGTACCTCCCTGGCCAGTGCATGAAATTACCGCCTCCCTTTTTTCATCGACATTTAAAAGTTCCTCAAAGTATTCCTGCCATCTACCCAATACCTCCAGCTCCCCATCTACTAACTCCCCTACTCTGATTTTAACTGACAAATCCATTCGTTTCCTAGGCTTTCTTAACTTGTTTATCTCGCTGCAAAATGTTTTCTTGTTTTCAGAAAAATTTCTTGACAGAGCCTCTCCCACTCTTTCATCTGCTCTCCTTTTGCACTCTCTCACCACTCTCTTCACCTTTCGTTTACTCTCCATATACTCTGCTCTTCTATTAACACTTCCGTTTTGTAAAAACCTCTCATAATCTACCTTTTTCTCTTTTATCACACCCTTTACTTCATTTCACCACTCACTCCTCTTTCCTCCTGCACCCACCCTATTATAACCAGAAACTTCTACCCCACATTGTATACTGCATTTTTAAAACTATCCCAACTCTCTTCAACCCCCCCCCCCTACTCATACTTGCACTAGCCCACCTTTCTGCCAATAGTTGCTTATATCTCACCCTAACTTCCTCCTTCCTTAGTTTATACACTTTTACCTCTCTCTTACTTGCTGTTTCCATTTTCTTTTTGTCCCATCTACCTTTTATTCTAACTGTAGCTACAACTAAATAATGATCCGATATATCCGTTGCCCCTCTATAAACATGTACATCCTGAAGCCTACCCATCAACCTTTTATCCGCTAATACATAATCTAACAAACTACTTTCCTTACGTGCTATATCATACCTTGTATACTTATTTATCCTCTTTTTCATAAAATATGTATTACTTATTACCAAACCTCTTTCTACACATTGCTCAATTAAAGGTTCCCCATTTACATTTACCCCTGGCACCCCAAATTTACCTACTGCTCACTCCACAACATTTTTACCCACTTTAGCATTAAGATCCCCAACCACAAGTACTCTCTCACTTGGTTCAAAACTCCCCAGACACTCACTCAACATTTCCCAAAATCTCTCTCTCTCTCCTCTACACTTCTCTCTTCTCCAGGTGCATAAACACTTACTATAACCCACTTTTCACATCCAACCTTTATTTTACTCCACATAATCCTTGAATTTATTCTTTTCCTGCCATAACTGATTATTCAACATTATTGCCACTCCTTCTTTAGCTCTAACTCTATTTGAAACCCATGACCTAATCCCATTTATTTCTCCCCACTGAAACTCTCCTACCACCTTCAGTCAGTGGCTTCTTCAGTTCATTATAGAGAAGAACAGTGGAAGATGAGTTGGAGTTTGAGGTAATCAGTCCCTCAGCCTGGAGTCGATAACTTCAGTCCATCAACCTGGTGAAAAGTGTAGCATATGCGTGGAGAAGTGACTTACATACTGTATACAGTGAAAACCTTTAATTTTAATCTTTCACTTTTACGGTTGCCAGTGTGTCTGTTAATAACTGTTGTCTTTTCTTCAGAAATTATATGGCCAAGATTGTCACAGATTGTTTGTATCTGAATTACCTTAGAGCGGTTTGTTATTCCTGAAAAGTTTTATGTCCAAGAATATCAACAGCATAGCTATATGTGATACTGCTGGAGATATAAACAATACATTTGGTCTCTTGGACTCGAGTGAATGTAAACCTTCTATTTATTGTCTCACCAGGTAAGGTGACAGTGGCTACTCATAAACTGGCTCTTATAGGTGAATGGTTAGACATCAGATTATCAAAAATGACAGTAATGCTTTGTATATAACAAACTGAAGTCTATTCACCTGTCTAGAGTTCCTCGGTAGATGTGAGCTGTCTGAATTTTACTAATATCTGGACTTCAAATGAGAGTAACCTTCTTGCATTAGTATCAGTGGTGGGATCACCCAACTTTGAGCCTAACATTTAAGTAGCAAATTAAAACAGTGGGTTCGAAGTGAATTAAATTAATACAATCACTATAGTACAGGAGGTTGGCAGGTGCATAGGTGTTTAAAATATATTGTGTGGAGTTTCCAACATGTACTCTAACACCCTAATACGGGAATTTATCATCTTTAAAGAAAGAGGAGGGACATATTTTACCGATTTCTTAACATATATGTCACATGTGTTCATTCTTTTGAGATTATAAGTTGTGGGTTGAGGGTTGCCAGTGCTATGAAGCACTAAGCCCATGTGAATAATTCAGCTTAGAAAATGGTAAAGGCTCGATCTTCCTTCAGATAATACAACATACCTACTGTCAGTTAAACTTCTCAATTGGTAACTAGGTACCTGAGCACTTTAAATTTCTGAACTAATTCCCCAAATTCCCAGGTCATAGACTCAAAGTTACTTTGACTTATCAGGGACAAATTCTACCCACTGTGTAACTCTATCTTACCTGAGATACCTACTACAAGCTGAGTTACTTTGACTTACTTGGGACATCCTACATACTTAGCTACACACTAAGTTCAGTTAACGAAATGTTAAGTAACAATTTTTTTTTTATTACTAAGGATAACCCAAGTAAAAGATAACTCCTCAATATCTTTCGACGGTCTCATTAGGTAAAATACCAGTCCCTGTACATATTCTGACATGTATATATTCATATATCAAGATACGTATTAAGATAGGGTTTAAGGAGCATTGCATAAAATACCGACTGCGATTGCTTGCCACTTGTGTGTATACACAGCTTGTTTCACCAGGTTCTCCTGAAGACTAATTAGTTTCCTTTTCACACAATGTTATGATTTTGGCACTTAAAAGTGAGAAGGTACCTGGCTGAAGAGGTACTAACTCTCTTTCTGTGCGTCTCTGAAGGCTCTTATTCCTGCCTCCGTCCCTTTGACCTACTGCCTCCTTGACATTATCGTCCTGCAGTATTGACAGCTCTGCGCCTGCCAAGATTCTACATGTTTACCATCCTGAAATCGGTCGTCGGAGCGACAGTGTGTAGGGATGTTGACGTGGTGGGTGGGTGAGATGAACGTAATACGTAAATTAACATAATAATTGGTGAGGGTAGAGTAGGAAGAGAGGTATTAGGATGAAGGAAAACAGTGAGACAGGGAAACGGACATATAGTTGAAGAGTTAAAAACTGAAGTGGCCCATCCAACTGGATTCATAATAAGTGTGTGAGAATTTTTGTTTTATGTTAAAGGATGGTACTATTTGGTATGCCATCCCCCCCCCTCATTTTTTGGGTCATGTTGAGAGTGTTAAGGTTCCAGGAGGCAGTTATGGAGAACTTGCTATATACATCTAGCGGGAATCAGGTGAATGTAACTACTCTTACTGCATGGCAGTTAAGTGAGAGTAGATAGTGATTTATGCAATTATTCTTTTGACAGTCGGGCTCCGATCTCTGAGGAGCACGGATTGATGGTGGACCTCTCTGGTGGTGGGTCCACACAACTTGGTTTTCTCAAGATGGCGGATCAGTATCGTCGACGTGTCAATACTGTGTATTGAGATCCTGAAGGGGGGCGAGCTACGCCAGCAACGCTGAAGTCCTGTTACCCCTAATCGTCAGAGACACGTATGGCATCCCTACTGCGGATATTTATGGAATTTCCTTGAACTGAGCGGGTCGGATCTTTGTGAAATTCAACAATGATGCCATTGTTGCCAGATACCAAGAAGAGAGCCTAGTTGTCAACTCAAGCCTAGAGGTACGTTTAAAAGACGTGTCAGCGCATTACACCTGGCTGAAAATTATGAATGTCCCATTCAAAGCACGGGATATTGATATAAAAGAAGCTTTCCAGCAGTATGGAGTGATCCACACAATTACAGATGGACGATGGAGTATGGGAGAGTATGCAGGTGTGCCAGAGGGTACCTACTCCATAAAAATCTCTCTGCGACGGCAGATCCCGTCATATGTTCAGAGGGACGTTTTTCGGACCCAGGTTTTCGTGATGTACCCGGGCCAAGTGAGGACCTGTAGGCTTTGTGGAGTGGCGGGGCGTGTCGCTGCCGCTTGTGAACGCCGACGGGCCTATCAGCAGGATGGACAGGGTGGTGCTCGAAGGCAGGGCGAGGAAGGAGACGTCATCAAGGAGGTGCGCGACACAGAACCAGCGCCTAGCAGGAGGTGGAGCGAGGTGGTGGAGGGGAGAGTGAGAGAGGAAGAATTTTTGTCGGCAACTCCACCGGAAACTTTGCTGGGTCTAAGCCCGGAGGTAGAAGGACAGGAGCCGCTGGTCTTGGTGGACAGTCTTGTGACACCCTCGTTAGAAGAATTGTGTAGAATGTTAGATAGTCCGGCAACAAAGGATCAGTTGTGTGATAGAGTGGTGAAGGTGGTTGAGGATGTCAAGAAGGAGAGCATGAGTGTAGAAGCATGTAGCCACATAGGTGGTGGGAATGTGTGCATGGCACAGGTGGAGGTTCACCTTGTGCAGAACGAGGGAGATATGGAAGTGGTAGGGGAGTCGAGAAAGTGGTCCAGTGGGATGTCTGAGGATGAGGTACTGACCCCTGGACAAAGGTCGAGTAAGAAAGCTTCAGTAGAATTAATTAGGAATGACAGGGGAGAGGTGAAGGGTAGAGTTGGGGGAAAGGGTGTGAAAAGTGTCATTGGGAAATTTCCCAAGGCTGAAAAGGAAGCTTTACATTTGACGAAGTCTAAAGGTAAACCATCGCTGCAGTTTTCAGGTGTATGAACATAAATGTAAACGGCCTCAGAACGGAGGTTAAGAGACGTTGGCTAGAGGGGACGTTAAGACATTTGAAAGTAGATGTGCGTGTCCTGCAAGAGCACAATTTCAGGTGTGGTAGTGAGTTACGTTTGCATGGTTACTAGAAGTATGCTAGTAGTTCCAGGAATCTCAAGGAAGAGGTGGCCATAGGGATTGGTGTGACCAGTCCTATCCAGCTGCGGTCCTGGGAGGAAGGGGGAAGGGAAGGTTTGTACGGGTAGATGGCTGGTGGGGGGATATTCAGGTTTGTTTTGTGGGCCTATACATGCCCGAAATGTCTAGTCTTAGGTGTAAGGTGGAGTTTGTTAGGGATGCCTTGATCTACGCCCTACATGGGTTACCTTTCGTATCAGTGGTAGCCGGTGATTGGAACTGCGTAAGAGAGAAAGATGTAGAACCTCGAGGGGAGGGTTGTGTTGTGCGTGAGATGAGAGAAGTTTTAGGGGTGGTTGGGGTTGAGGACGTGGTCAGAGGAGGAGGGTGGGACGTGGATTTTACCTTTTTTCAGAGGGATTATGCGGGGCATCTCGATTGGATATACATGTCACGGCTGGTACAGGTGGGACAGGTGCATTGTGTAGACATTGGTTTTCAGATCAAAGGGGCGTTATCGCGGAACTACGTTGGGAGGGGGCCGTGACCGTATATCCGAGTTTTTGAAAAATGAATATTAGGCTCTTGGGAGGGTTGGGACACAGGGAGAAATTTGTCGAGTGGTGGGGAAAGAGGGAAAGGGGAGTTCCCGATGTAGTGAATTGGTGGAACCAGAGAGCGAAGAAGGCTATTAGGGATTTCTTTGTACGAGAGGGTAGGGAGGATGCACAGCTACGTTATGGGAAGCATAGGTATCTGGAGGTGCAGCTGAAGGATTGTGGTGAGTACCGGGGATGGAAAAGGCTGGAAGAAATGAGTTCTTTACGTGGGCAACTGAGGGAATTGCAAAATGAGAATTTCCAGGCAATACGGATTAGGAATGGAGTAGAAGAGGTCCTGTGGGGAGATAAACTGTCTGTTCTCGTTTTACATAAGTTCCAGGATAGGCGCAGCAGGACTACGTTGTCATCCCTCAAGGTTGAGGAGGACTTGGAAAGGTATGCACAGGGCCAGGTTTTGCGTACCACAGAAGGGATGAGTGGGTATGCTGAGCTTTGGCTTGGAAAAAAGTTAGGAAAGGGTGGCCGAGATAGGGAGGCGAGTGAGAAGATTTTAGGGAACATTCGAGAGGGTATTAGTAGAGTCGAGAGGGAGGGGTTAGAGGGTAGAATCACGGAGGAGGAGGTGTTGTTAGCGGTTCAGGAGTTGCGTAAGGAGAAAGCGCCTGGGATTGATGGTATACCCGGGGATTTTTATGTACATCACTGGGAGGTTTTGAGGGAGGTTTTGTTAGAAGTTTTGAATGCAATGAAAGTGGAAGGGAGGATGGGGGATGTGCAGAGGATGGGGGTCGTGGTCTTGGTACCTAAGCACACGGACAGTGAGTCATTGGGAACTATAGGGCAATAACTTTACTTTGTGCAGATTATAAGATCTTTGCGAAAGTTTTTGGCAATCATATGAAGAGAGTCTTGGGTGGGTTGTTGGACGGGAGTCAATTAGGGATTCCAGGGAGATGCATGGGGGTTGGGCATAGACGAATTCGAGAGTTTATAGAGGGGCGTCAGGAAGGGAGTGGAAATGTTATGGGAGATTTTACGGAGACAGGGGTTTGGGACCGAGGTAGTGGAGTGGGTTCGGACTTTGTATGTGGAAGGACAGTTTAGAGTTCAAATCAATGGTAGGTTAGGGGCGGTGGTAGATATGGGCAGAGGTCTGAGACAGGGTTGTCTTTTATCACAGTTGCTTTTCACGTGTTTGCAAGATCCCTTGTATAGTTTGGTTGGGGAGGGAGTCAGGGAGCAGGGATATTCTAGGTTGGCCCCCGGGATCGTGGGATACTTAGATGATACCTTGATCCTGGTGGGAAGTGAGGTAGGTTTGGCTAGGGTTAATGACGTCGTTGGGGTTTTTGGGAGGGCGACTGGGATGCGGGTAAATAGGAAGAAATCTAGGCTTTTAGAGGTGTGAACGTGGGTGGGGGCGGGGGCATTGGGGAAGAGGTATGGGTGGGTGCAGGTAGATAGTTTAAAGATCTGTGGGGTGAATTTTTGTAGGGATGAACAGTTGGCGCAAAAAATTAATTCTGTGAGAGTTGTTGATGCTGCATTAGCGAGGATGGGATGTTGGAGGGCTGGGGAGGTGACACTCTTACAGAGGGCGGTGGAAGTAAACACGTTAATTTATAGTCGTTTGTGGTTTGTAGGGGCTGTGTACACCTTAGTTGAAGAGGACGTGATTCGATTACAGAAGAGGGTTCTTCGTTTCATTTGGAGTTATGGTAGGCACTGGCTGGATAAAGGAATTGTTATGAGACGGGTTAGAGAAGGGGGCATGGAGTTGATACGGTTGCAGAGGAGATTGTTAGCGATTTTTGTCAAACACGAATTTGTGGTTAGGGAAGGAATCGTGGCGCTCGGGTAGGGCAGGTGATGCATGAGGTGAGGAGATGGTAGAGAGGTAGAGATGTAAAGATGAGTGAAGCAATGTTGAGGGTTTTGTTGGTGGTCGGCAATCTGGAGAAGATGAAGGTAAATAAATTAGAGTGGGTTGAGGATGGGGATACCGTTGTGTGTGTGGTACTGCAGATTTTCCAATGTACGACTGTAAAGGGGTGTGGAAATGGCTTAGGAAGGTGAAAGTGCCACCGAGGGTGAGGGAAACTGGGTTTCGCTTTTTACATGGGATTTTAGCATCGCAAGCACAATTGTTTCGCATGGGGATGGTGAAGGATGGTTCGTGCTCTCGCTGTGGGTTGATGTAAGCAGCGTACCATACGGTTTATTTCTGTCCTGAGCTAGAGAATGTGCGGGTATGGCTAGGGAGGGTAGTGGCATGCGTGGGAGGGGTGGTTCTCGTGTTTGAGAGCCCTAAGTTTGGATGTCGGTGGCTTACAAGACGATGTCCATCGGGCTTTAGTGTATATTGTTTTAGATTTTCTACATATGCCTTGGTTCATGCGGGAGAAGGGTGGTCAAGTACGGATACAGGCTCTGGCAGTGCGTCTTTATAGGACGTGTCGTCGGAATCAGGAACTGTATGGGATTAGGTGGGAAATGGCTTTTCCAGTTGGATATAGGGAGATGTCAGTGGGCGTTTTGAGAGGTTTAGTTTGATGACCGATGGCGAGGGGACTGGTCATAGGGGTATGAACGAAAGGGAGAGAGAAAAAAAAAAGTTTTCTATGTTTTGTATTATTATTATCAAATAGAAGCGCTAAACCACAGGGGTTATACAGTGCTGCAGGTTATTGTAGGATGCAGGGAGAGTGGGTTGTAAGAGGGAGATGGATGATTAGTAGGGTATGGAGTGCAGCATGACGGTGGATAGTGCAGGGTTAGAGGGTAGCAAGAGATCGAGGTAGAAAGGACTGAGGGAGGTGCTAGAGGTATAATCTTCAGAGTTTGTGTAGTAAGTCAGTTTCTGTCAAAAAGTCAATGAGAGAGTCAGGATTAAAGGAGGGTCCATCTGCAAGAAGGGAAGGTAAAGAAAGGGCCACAGAGTGAAGATGTTGTTGGAGGTAAATTCTGCGTGCTCGTTGATAGAGTAGGCAGTCCAGCAGAATATGTCGAACAGACACTGGAACCTGACAATGCTCACAGAGAGGGGCAGGGAGCCTCACCATGAGATACCCGTGAGTAAGACGAGTGAGGCCGATGCGAAGACGGGAGAGTGTAGTCTCCCAACCTCGACATTGGTGACAAGAAGAAGGCCAGAAACCTATAATCGGTTTAATAGAATAAAGTTTGTTATTCAGCAGGTCAGACCAGCGTTGTTGCCAACGGGTGCGAAGGTGGGTAGCAATGACCGCAAAATAGTCCGTGAAAGGAACACCTCTATATGAAACTGGAAGGTCATGTACTGCTGACCGCGCAGCAGTGTCTGCCTGTTCATTGCCCTGTACGTCAACATGACCTGATAACAGAGGATTGTAATTTGGGTTCTTGCAAACAGACCCCAACAGGGGAAAACTGAGAGAGCAACACCTGAAGCTCACCCCGGTTACCCCTGAGGCCTCGTATATTCCACTGCAAACAAGCCATGATTTATGGAGAGAAAGATATAAGTGGAAGTGAGAGGAATCTATGGACTAGGGTTAGAAAAGTCCACGTGTGGAGGCAGCGGAAGACCTGTAATCAGAGAAGGAGGAGGACGTTGTGAAGGAAGGGGGGGTTGAGACGAAGAAGAGAGATGAGGAACCTCAGGTGGAGTAGTGTCCATCATCGGTCCAGAAATATATTCTGCAATAGCTTCCAGTATTTCGGAAGTCAAAGATGCAGAATGTGGGACTACATTAGAAATGGAAGAAGAGTGAGCAACGATCGGGGAGTCTATAGACTGTACTAAAGTAGAAGGCGAGGAGATAGAAGAGGAAACTTTCGAAGGGGCTTGGGAGGGGACAGGGGATGAAGGTTGTGTATGAGGATGAGGATAAACCTCCACACACGTTATAGAACTAGTCAGAGGCGAAGAACCTGGCAGTAGGGATATTTTGCCGGGCTTATGAAAAGAAGGGGGGCGCTGAGGTTTAGGTGAAGGACAAGGACGTGTAGACTCAGAATTGTGCGAGTGAGTAGAGGAAGGAGTGTGGACAGTATGGGAAGCCGAGGTAGGGACCTCGGAGCCAAGAATATCAAAAGGATTCGAGACAGGGGTGATTGAGGATGAGGCGACCACAGAGGAAGCCGTGAAAGTTGGGACCCCAGAAGCGGGGCGACGTTTAGCAATTCGAGAATAGGAAATGCGGGGAAGTCTCCCTTGAAGGCGTAGATGAGAGACGGCCATAGCATATGAGAAGCCTTCCGCCTCTTTGAGACAAAGGATTTCCCACTCATTCAGGTAAACCTGACAACGGCGAAAATACGATGGATGTGCCTCATGACAGTTAAGGCAAGAGGGAGGTAGAGTACAAGAAGAACTGGCATGGTCGTCAGCACCACAGACTGGGCATTCGGCCATGGACCTGCAATATTTCGCTGGATGGCCAAAACGCCAGCAGTTTCTACACTGTTGCGGTGTAGGGGTCACCTTTCGGACTTGTAAACGTTGACCTGCAATGTAAACGAGCTATATTGCAAGGATAACGTCTTCGCTTATTGGCAGGGAGGACAAAAGTGTCAACTTTAAGGATAGGGAGTTCTTGGAGCTCAAGCTGCTCTAAAATGTCATCACCACATGTCTGGAAATTCCGTTGGACAATGGTGTGGGGCAAAATGACAGAACCACAACAAGAATTGAGGGAATGGTGCTTGTCAATAGTAACAGGAGCAGTATCTATGGTTGTAAGAAGAGAAAGATCGCGAGCTTGGCCAGCATTCTGGACCGTGATGATGCGAGTGCCGCTCTTGAGAGCTTGAAACGAGATGTCTTTACCAATATGGCGTAGCAGAGCTTTACCAATACTATGGTCTGAAAGATAGGTATTAGGAGAAGTCGGTCGCAGAGTAAAAAACATTGTCCATTGAGTAGTTTGAAACAGAGAGTTTAAGGGGAGTGCGTGACGAGCTGGTCGTTTCTGAGATGAACGAGAAGGAAGTGTCGAATCGTCATGTATGGGTCTTGGTCGTTTGGGTGTGGGACCGTGGGTTGTCCGATGGGAGACGGGCGAGCGATTCGAAAATTGCCGCACCGTCGAGGGAGAAGCCAGAATCAAGGTCAGAGAAGAGCGAAGGTCAGATATGTCAAAAGGGGTCAGAACCTCGGTACCTGAAGCAGGTGACGAACCGGCACCAACAAGAGGTACAGGGGCATGAGAGGTGTCCAAAGAGTTGTCTGTTAACGAGGCAGGGTCAGTACTGGGTGCGGTATCAGGAAGGGGCCCGGGGGTAGTTGGTTCATGGATTGGGTCAGCCATGGTTAGGTTACTTCTTTCTTTTTATTTTTAAGGAAAAAAAAGAAAGAAAAGAAAATAAAAATAAAAAAAAGAATAAAAAAAAAGGGGGAACGTGGAGGAATAGCTCCTAGGAGGAATGAAAGGGGCGTAAATCCCCCTCCTCGCCCAAGAGGACCTCAACACCGCAAGTAGTGCAGATGCTGCATGGAACCCGTGCCATACCCTACCCTTCATGCCAGTAAACCAGCAATCCGGGATAGCAACCTCACATCCACCGAGCCATCTCGGCGGACAAAAGAGAGGGCGGCCAGATATCCGTCACAAAGCATACCGCCTTCGGTCACCACCCCCAGAATCCGAAAGGTGGCCTCCAGAGATACACCCGTGTCCCGAAAGATACCCAAGGCCACCCCCCGGGTGACCGGAGAGGGATCGGGACATCCCCAGGCGATCCAGATTCCACGGCATACTACACCACCGCCAAGGACCTCAACGGAATGGGATGGACCACGATACCCTTCCCCCTACCTAGGAACGAGAATGCCTGAGGAGAGAAGCTCCCAGGGTAAAACTGGGAAGGAACTAAGGGAGGGATGAGGAGGAAGAGGAGGAAAGGGAAAAAGGGAGGATGGAGGAGATGGGATAGGGAAAGGGGGGATTGGGGGGTAATTAGGTTCGGTCTGAGGAAGAAGACCAAGAGGTCCAATTCCTCAGACCTATAGCTTCTTTACCACGACAAGGAGCCCCCCTTAAAGAGGTCTATGTTTTTTAGTTCATGGGAGAATAAGAGTAAGAGTGAGTATGGATGGGGGAGGGGTCGAACATGTATGGGTTTCTGGGAAACAAGTTTTTTTGGGTTGTTTTACTTTGAGTAGTTGGAACGGTTGAATGTAGACGTTGGATTTGGGGGGTGTAAGGGATATAGGTGGTTACTGTATGTGTTCATATAGATGTGATTTGTATAAAAGTTTTCATACCCTTTATAGGTTTAACGTTTTGTTCATAAGAGCCATGCGGAGGCCTTTTATTAAGGTGAGGAAAGTACCGAAAGGTGTTTAGGTACACTTATTCATGTTTGGTGACAAAGATCCTATTTTTTGGTTTAGCGAAGGACAATAGTACACCCTTTTTCTAATGGTGACAGTTTTTAATGGGGGATGTTGTTTTGGTGTCATATGTCTACGGAGTTTGGTTGCCCCGTTTCACTATGACACCTAGTTTGCCCACTTTGTGTTAGTAGAAAGGGTACTAGTATTTTTTTTTTGGGGGGGATGACCTGTTGTAGTCATCCAAGTGTTTTTTTTTGGTTTGCTTTTCGAATAAGGTATGATAGGGTTTTTCCCTTTTTTGTAATATATATACTTTACTGAATTGGTGTTCATCTGGTTTTGTATTTACGATGGCACTGTAAAATATTGCTCATAGTTGGGTGTTTATAACCTTTTTTATTTTTGTGTACTCAAGAGTTATATGCAAAAGGTAAAACTTTAGTTTATGTAAATAAAGTTGCTTTTTGAAAATATGAGGTGGTTATATAGTACTGGCTATCAGTACAGATGTAATGTAACGCGCTTGATGTTTTTATTGCGTACAGTTTTGTGTTTACGTGTCTGGTATCACAGGTTTATATATATATATAAAAAAAAAGTGTTTTGTATGTAAGTTTTTTTGCGGGGCATAGTTCCCTGGCACGTGAAGCTAGTTGTGTGTTTTGGCGGGTTTTTCACATATGAAATGGCATCATTCTCCTAGTTAGTGCAGACTGTTCAGGTAGTTGTAAGTTTTTGAGGAGGGGGGGGTTCTTGTGTTTACGATAGGTGCGGTATAATAAATAAAAAACAAACAAACTTGGTTTTGTATAGCTGAGCAAGATAACGAGAAACAAATGTTTGGAGAGTCATAAAGGTGTTTTCTTTTGTAAATATGTTACGGGTCTATGTAATAGGGTATTTTATGGATTTTTTTTGTTATGGAATGGTTGTTTTTTGGGGTTGTGACCGTGATGTTACACGGTAGTGTTTGATGATTATACTTTTCAAAAGGTGGCGTAGGTTTTTTTTTGCACATTGTTATTATTCAAGACCTAATGTTTTTGTAACCGTTTCTGGGTTTGTTTTGTTACGCTTTATATGTTTTTGTTCACGTGTATTTAAAGTTTAAATAAAATATAAAAAAAAAAATTATTCTTGTCTAGTATATAAATGCAGTGTTAGCTTTTGAAGTTTGGATAATAAATAAACAGATGTAATGTATCTTATAGGCTGAATGCTTAAAACTTTACTCATATACTCCAAGAGAAGTGTTAAATATGTAGTGGCATTTGCCTATCTTTCTAAATAGTTGCTTCATCATGAGGAGGTAAAACCTCCCATTCATAGATTAATGTATTGCTCATGTAGATGATCTATCCGGACTCTGCCATTTGGGTTGAGATTTGCTACAACTCTAAGGGCAATATTTTGCATTGTTTGTTGACCTAAAATATATGTCCTAGTGATTAGGACCAGGGGAATAGTAACAGGGTATTCCAAATAATACTAATAATACTAATACTAACTTTATTTCTACAAGTACATGTACAAGGTATACAAGTCTAGCAGACATCAATGACATATTACTACATAGAAAGCAGCTTGTTATGCTGAGCATTTCGGGCAAATTGGGTCAGTTTTGTCCCAGGATGCGACCCACACCAGTCGACTAACACCCAGGTACCCATTATACTGATGGGTGAACAGGGACAGCAGGTGTCTTTTGGAAACACGTCCCTAATGTTTTCCAGCCGTACCGGAGACTCGAACTCCGGACCTCAGTGTGTGAGCTGAGTGCGCTAGCAATCAAACTACGGGACACCCGTAGATGTAGTTTAATGTGGTCCAGGTTGATTGAAACGTGTACAGTTATTATAATAAAAAAGAACCGCTAAACCTACAGGGGTCATACAGCGCATAACGTATACAGGTAATCAGTAATCTTGACTGATTTCCGCCAGGCTAAAAGGTCGGTAATTACTAAGGATATGGTGGTTCATGCCTGGGTTTGGTATAAGGTATTTCTAGTTGCTTGGCAAGTCGGTTTGTTATCAACTTTATAACAGACTTCCGCCTCCTTACGGAAATGGGGTCGCAACCTTACATGGTGGATTGTTCGGGATTTTATAACTAGAGCCCAACCTTTATTAGTAATAGTTTAACAGTGCCTTTTAATTTTCGTTCTTTGTGTTTCAGATTTAATTAAATATTAGTGGTGAGCATTGCTCTTACTCTTCGCTGACATACTGTGTCTTTACCTTGTGTTACACTCTAGTATATTAAAGACGCCTTATGAGCATATACCAGTAGGAGCTGTTGATTACTAGTTTATACTTGACTGCATTAGAAACCTTGCCACATATTTAGGTATTATGTTTGGCAGCAAATTCACCTCTCCTACGGTACATATTTTAATTAGGAACTAGTATCCTCATCTCGAAGGTGTTTTCCAGCCACTCAAACGACCTCTAAGAGGCTGAAAGAGGAGATGCTTGTTTCTTCTCCTTTAGACCTCTTTAACCAAATGAAGGTGCTGTGGGAAGCGGCCCACGGTTACATAGGGTTGATCAACGAGTACCCTTCCGTCTTCACTTTCCCTGTGTGAGATTACTCCTACCAACCTCCCAGCGCTTTCCCAGGGTACCAGTGGAAATGATGAGTTTGGTGGTGGCTGAGAGGATATCTATGTATCTAGAGGTGGTCAAGGAAGTTCGCAGCAGAAAATCGTGAAAGGAAAAACAGCAAATGGCTTTTAAATTGAATGACTCAGGATCGATACCAATCAAAACCATATTGACGCTGGGGATGTCAGTTTGGTAGTCTTCCTTGCTGATCGGCATTTAAATCAGTCTTCTGAACACTGGTCAGAGCAACAAGTGACTTAATCTGAACCACAGTTTAATATCCGATGTCCTTACTTATGGTTCCACGTTTCGCAAAAGACACCGATGAATATTTCAAAATCTTTGACCATTATTCCTTTTCGTTAAGAAGGCCGAGATAACATTGGGCTGCCTTAATAACCTCAAAATTGTCAAGAAAGGCTGTTATTTCTATCATCAGCACGTAATCCAAGGTACGAACCACAGTGTGGCTGATTGGGTACTGACTTTAGGTATCTGTCCAGTTCTCTCTTGAAGGCAGGAAAGGGTCTATTGGTAATTCCCTTTATGAATCGAAGGAGGCTGTTGAACAGTCTTGGGTCCGGGACACTTGTGTTTTTTTTTTCATTGGTGGTATATTGCATCGTCTGCCTAGTCTTTTGCTTTCGTAGTGAGTAATTTCTATGTGTAGATCTGGGACCAGTCCCTCTAGGATTTTCCAGGTATAGATTATGATGTACGTCTCTCGCCTGCGCTCCAGGAAGTACAGGTCAAGGATTCCAAACGTTCCCAGTAATTAAGGTGCTTGACTGAACTTAGATGTGCAGTGAAAGTTCTTTGTACATACTCTCGTGTACATTCACCTGCTTTGAATGGAGCTGTTAGTGTACAGCAGAATTCAACGGAAATATAGCACCACGTGGATGACTGGAATTCAGAGGATGATACGGAAACTGGCAAAGCAGCTGGCCAGTATAAGGTACCGAGACTGACGTGTCTTCTTTTTTGTTCGATTTTTTTTGCTAAAAGTGTCTACACGGGAATATAACACTGCAGAAGTTTTATGATGATAATCTGAAAATGGTTATAATCTGAAAATGGTTATAATATGAAATGGTTATAATTTTCATTTTAAACATTAGTATTTTGACGCGAAATTGTATTCAGGCGAAATTCATTATTTCCGATAACTTGGCTAAAAGAAAAATTAGAAGCAAAACTACTCAGCAAAAAATTCCTTGAATTGTTTGACATTTTATGAAAGAGGAAATATTTTAAATTATGTTTCGTCCCAGAAAGAGAATGAGGAACGGTGGGACTGTACTTGCTCGGAGAGATCAGTGCACTTCCAAGCAAAGAAAAACCTCAGATAGTGAAGACAGACGAGGTTCCTCCTCGGACAAATCATAGCAAGATGAAATGCACCAGCTGTAAATAAGTAAGTTCATACTAGACAGATGCTTCCAGTTAAATACGGATAAGTGGAGAAAACGCAGTGACGAGGAGGCTGATTATTACCAGTTGTTCCCATCACATTCTTCCTAAGGAAAAAAAGAATAACAAAATCCTTGGAGCCATAGCACCCAGATCACCCTGTCCACGGGAGGAACAAGGTGATTAGCAACAAGACCTTCTACAGACCAACAAATATTGGCGACCTCGAGATTGATAACTGTAAAAAGTTTTTCAGACACTGTTACTTCTTTATCTCTGGTTAGAAGAGTGTTACTGGTAGATGAAGAGACAAATTTCCATATGAATGCCTTGTTAGTGTCTTATGGTGAAAACTACATTAAGGTCAACTTGCATAAGGTCTATGTGGAGAGCAAGTTTTATATAAGGTTATTTGGCTCTTGGTTTTTCACGGAAATTTCCCATGGAAGATGCACAATTGCTTATCAGCAATGACGTCATAGGTTTGGGGACTGTTAAAACCTGTACTGATTTTCAAATTCGGTAATGAATTCACTGTGCTTGATGCTCACCTCTCCCCACCCTACTCTGTTTCCCTTTAGTACACTAACTAGAGCTATGGTATAGACGTGCCAGCCTTCCTTACCTCTATCACATTAACTGGAGAGTGATGACTTGGGTTTAGGTTGTTTGAACCGTGACGATAAGGCCTTTAAAACATAAACCAGGTGTTTCCACTCAGGTGTCACTCTCCAAGATGTGAGTAGTTCCTGCCATCAAGAGCCAGGCTCTGGTTCGAGAACAGGCTAGTGATACTACGAAGCAACAATACGACAAGACAGAAGTGCCTCGTTCATTTGCTCCTTGTTTCCTTATCATGGCTCAAAGGCCAGGTTTAGGTCACACTTTTCAGGTTGGTGGTAAAATAGAAGATAAATGAATTTAATAATGTTGTCAGAACTCCTGGAGACAAGAGATTCGATTACACCTTTCATGTTAACCAACTGAAGGCGTATCATACTCCCTCTTCTGTTCCTACTTCCAGTCGTAAATCACAGTGGCCTCACCAATCTGCTACACTGTGGCATCCATTGAAATTATTACGAGGAAGCGATCTCAGTTATCCTCATGGAATTCAAGTGAGGTTAAAGATTTCACGTATGTTAGGTTCACTGAACACGTCTTCATAACCAACCTGAAAAAAGCTACTGATCTTGATGCACTGTTTTCGTAGTCTCCAGTATATCTCTGGAATTGTAGCACAAGTGCGCATACTTGCAGCGCATGATGTAAATACCCCAAATGATGGTCCAGTCAAACGATTTCCACATCGGCTGCGTCCTGGGAAGGCAGCAAGTGCTGAAACAGGAAACCCATTTCCTACTCGACCATGGGAACAGCAATTACTGCTCATCAGACATCTAGGATCGTAACGCTGTCGTGAGGTTCTTGGGACAATAGTCTACTTCCATAGGTTCTTCCTCAACTACTCTCAGTTACTTGCTAATTTTACTGAGCAGACCAGTTCAAATAATAAGTTTAAGTAGACAGAGGAGTGTAATTTATGCTTCAACCACATGAAAAAACTATTGTCTTCTTGTCTTCTCCTATTCTATCTACCCAGCAGATGAATTAGAAATTTGTAATCCATGTGGATGCGAGTGATGTGGGTGTCAGACAAATTATGTTGTAGGAATCAATATAGAGAATGCTTTGCACCTTATCTGCTAGATCTCCAAACTACAGGCCTATCAGTAAACTGACTTAGCAAGGGAGAAGGGATTCACTTGTATGTTGACACATCACCATTCCCTCTTCGGCGTAGAGTAACCAGTCCCCATAACTCTCTTCATACAATGAAGAAAAGACATGCATAATTCATGCAGTTCTTCTAGTACTACTATTATTATTACTGCTACTACAACTATTGATGATGCTATTAATTCTACAAATACAACTATATTACTACTACTACTAATAATAATAATATCAATTCTGATATTGTCATTAACATTAGCAGCTCATCCACACGGTCGAGCAAGACGGTCGCCTCGAGCATCAGCTTATTGTAAATGGGGTGGTAAAGTCGAGGAAAAATGAGAATAAAAATGAGAATAAAAATATGACATGAAAATGAGAATAAAAATATGACAGATGAAAAAAATACAAATGTAATAATTAGTTGGGTAAAATATTTTTCAGCTTATGAAAAAAAACACAAACCAAAGTTTACGCTTAGTGTCTTAAAGTGTGGCGGCCGATTTAACAGATCGTTTACAGTGTACAAGCATCACAACTACCATTATCACTACCGCTGAAAACAATACCAGCAGCAACACTGGCATTACTACCATCACCTAAACCACCATTATAAACCCTACTACAACCATCACTATTACCACAAACACAACCATCATATTTATCGCCAAATACACCACAGCTCCGTCCTGGCTTTGTTAACAATACAGAGAGCTTCTCAGTCTCATACGAATAAAAAATATTATTTTTTTCATTTCCGGCGACTTTCCGTCTCTGGACCTTCTCTTTCTCCGATAATAACCCACGCGTGGGGAGGCAACGCCAGGAAAGATAGGCCGGAAATTTTCTGGTGTGAGGGTAGGGCGGGAGAGAGAGACCGTCGTCGCCAGGACGAGATTACGAGAGATTTATTCAGGACAGGTTTTTGCCCTCGGCAATTAATTTTGTCTTGGAGCCCTGGACAGGTTTGGGAATTAATGTCTGTAAGCTCTGCGTATCCTTGTGAATCAAAAAACTCTCTCAGAGCTCAGCAAAATCCTTAATACTGACACACCTTTTGGATTCTCTGTAAATAAATGTATCTATGTTTGGAAGCTCTTTGTAAGTCCAGCAACTGCTGTTATGTCTACAAGTTCTGTGTTGACCGTTCAGTTAAACTTGCGTCTTAAACCTTTGGGTAAAAAGTCCAATTAATTATCCAGACTTTGTAGACTGTGCACTTAACAAATGCTTTGACGTTATAAGCAGACTGCAATTTAGGCTATGTCTAGAATATGTTAAATGAACATTTAACGGCATTTATATAATATCTGAGTAGGTTATGCTATTACTCATATGTCTGAAAAATTATTTCTAAAAAAAAAGAAAATTATTAAAGTTATATTAAAAAAAATACTAATATTTGTCTGAGAAAAAAAATCTCTAAATAACAGAAAAATCGTCTATTTTCACAGCAGCAGCTCCTGAAGGTGACACATCCACCTGTGTGCTCCTGAAGGTGACACATCCACCTCGAAACACGCCTCAATGAACACATTAATGCATGTAGGAACGATAACCTGAACAACGCCTGCGTACAACACCGAAATTCCAACAATCATCTCATGAAATTCAAAGACGCCCGATTAGTAATCAAAGAAACTAATTTCCGCAGACGCAAGTGCCTTGAATCAGCACTTATCGCTGTTTCTAACACAATTAAACAAAACAAAGGCAGCTTCACCATCTCTGAAGACATAGCAAGAATCCTCCTGAGAACAGTAAACCCTACCATCACATAGTCTCTGCTGCTAATACCACACAAGCGCATCGTAGATGTGGAACACTGATACAGGTCTTCTCTATTCCAACCTCCAACAGAAATATTTGTCTAACCTATATTTTTGTGCTACCCAAGTATAATTGCTTTTATCACTTTTTGCTCATGTGCAAGTTGATTGTTCTACCTTATTGTATTACTACTACAACTTATATCACTACTACTACTACCACCACTAGTATTACACCTCACTTTGAGAGTATATATACAGCTCTGTGTCCATGTATTGTTTGTAACGGCTTGACAAAGCTCCCGGAGAGCGAAACGTTGCCACAATAAAATGTTGCATTAGTTGCATTTGTGTCCTTTTCTTAACATATTGTCGGTAATTCTACCAATATTTATACGTCACAATGTAGTTAACCACAAATCGATTTAACAGTTTAGTTTGATATCTTTATTATGCAGCCCATACCCATGGTGTGGGCCGTAGTCAAAAGATTACAGAGGTACGTAATGGGTCCAGGGACTGGACCCCAAAGTTTGATAGCTGAGCAAGTTACAAAGGTAAATCGATTTAACAGCAAAGTGAATATGCAAAATGAACAAGTGTTCAAAAGATCCAGGAATGTTAACTGCTATAGTAATACTTTATAATATAAATTTGTTCTATGTCTAAGAAAATTTTGTTACTCATATATTTAATTGAGTCACCGAGAAGAAAAAGAACGAACTCGTCAAATGTACCTTTGGAGAAAATCGCCTACAATTTTTTGCAACATGTTGCAACAGTATCTCAGTAATAAACCATCCAATTTTGACAACACTAGTCACGTTTTAAAATAAATTTAATAATATTAAGTGTGGTACGGTGTGTTCAACAGTTTTTTAAGGAGCCAAATCAGTCTTTTGGGCATAGTCGCATGGTCATAAATACCTTTATTTTCAATGGAAAAACGCAGGGTAAAAGTGACGAACATGTAATTTACAGCATTGACTCCTAGGAAATTGTTATGTTCTTCTAAAACAGTATAAAATTCAGGATCAGAATGAGATACCAAAGGATGTTACTGAGGAACTTGACAAGATAATGTCTCGTGATACAGGTTACATGTTGTGCTCTACGATGTCACGGTTCTGATTATTTATCTGTCACTGATTGACATTGTTTATCAAAGTATTATTGTTTCCGTTTTATGATAGTCTTCTAATTTTATAAAGACTTCCAAATACAAAAAAAAAAATTAAAAGTTATTCCAAGTTGGAATAGAATTGCTAAATGTTTATATGGTAAAGCCAGCGAAGCAGTAATTGTCTGGTTGAAGAGTGGTAGTAAGAGAGAGTCCCCGATTTGTAGAGATTTGATCGAGACTGAAAAAATATTTTACGACGATTCTGGCTTTAGTAGAAATAAAGAAATCAATGAAATATTATTTTCTAATGAAGATAAAAACAGAAATAAAGATATTTGGTCATTCGGGAAAGAGATACAGCAGCGAAGATAGAAAATCAAGAAGTCGGTTAGGTTAGTTAAGGTTCGTCAGGAAACATGTCAAGTGTTTCCTGACGAGGTTCTTACTGAGAAGATTTTTTTTTTCACATTTTTGTGATACTGTAGAAATAATGATATGGTAGAAAGCAATTTTTTTTGTCAAGCTTGAAAACTTTAAGAAAATAAATTTAATTTAGTATTATCACCAGGGAGAGATTAAGCAATATATTGACAAACTTGACGTTGGAGTTGGTCATGATGTGATTTAAAGTTGAAACATAGATCCCATGATTTGGTGATAAATAATACATATGGTATGAATATTTTTTTACAATTATTATAATTATTACAAGTCATCTAATTATAACCCTATTATGTTTAGTGAAATTTGGTTGCAAATAGGGTAAGGTATCATACATTTTGATTTTAGACAATTTGGGTTCAACAAGGGATTGTCTAGTACTGACTCTTGTTTGGTGCTGAAGGAAAGGAGGAAGGGCCTTTGCTGCTTTCATGGACCTATCTAAGGTGTTTGATAAAGTGGGCAGCTTTTTTTAAGGGTAAATGCCAGGGTGGGCAAGTTCAACAAGAAGAGCCATGTCTGAATGTTCAAAAGCCATAGAAAACATTATTTTAAAAATTGTATTTATATATAATAAAAATACAACTATATAGTAGTCCAGCTCACCAAAGCAGAATATGTTTAATCTCTGTTCGTTGAAGACTTTGATTGATTCTTCATTTTTTAGAAGTTTAAAATCTGGCTGGTAGGATGCCAAAGCTGTTCTAGGATGCTCAGTGAGGTGGCTGTTAGTGAGGATAGCACGATGTTTTGACTTGATAAATTTCATTATATAGAAGTGAAATTCACAGCAGTCAGATGTCCCAAAAACAGAGAGTAGTCGGAAGCCAGTTTTCTGAAGATTGGGATACTTTGCTTCTGGGATTTTTTCCAAAAGTCAGTTAGAGATGAGCTTTTATGTACTAGTTTTAAATTCACGTCTTCCTGCAGCTCAATAAGCTCTGTTTCTATTGAAACTGAAGTGCAAGAAAAGGACATCCATCGTTGATGGCATCAATCACTAAAGGATTCACAAGAAATTAAAAAATTAGCTTAAACTTTTTAGTTTCTCAAACCTGTTCTCAAAATCATTATGAAGTGTTTCTAAGTTTCCTTCGTATTGTTTCAGTTTACTGTCTTTAATATTAACATGAAGAAAGCAGTTAATCTTAATTTAAGGTTGGGAAAGTGGTCAAATTTCTTTGTTGCCAGATCTCTTTCAAAAAGTTCTATTTTATTCTCTAAACTGACTGGTCAAGATCTGTAATAACTTTATTCCTTCGTTGATGTGCCAGATTTAAATACTATTGGAGGTGTTGCATTAAACCTGTAAAGAATATCAGATCTTGTACATATTCGTGATCTTCTATTTGTGGGTATTTTTCTTTCTTTCATGAAAGCAATGATTGGTTCAAAAAGAGCAACAAAATTATTCAAAAGACTGGTAGTTGATATACATCTTACAATACAGTAGACTGAAAGGTCACTTGGCTTTTCTTCAAGCTCCAGCTCCTCAATAGAATTTCTAAATTCACGGTGTGTTCCTGCACTTGTCACAATGAAATTTACAGTTTCTAAAACGCAACTTATGACATTGTTGAACTTAAAGTGTTTACTTATTATATGATCAAGGTGGATGATACAGTGGATGAAGTTACATCCAGGATAGTTGAGATCATGTGTTAGTTGCCAAGGTTGGCCAGTATTTTGACCTACCATAGCTGGTGTTCCGTCTGTTGCAATGCTAACAGGTTTATGAAGTGGTAGTTGAGCATTTAACAAAGCTTTATTAAAGTGCATTTTTTATGTCAATACCCTTTGTGGTTTCCTTTAAGCTTATAAGGTCTAAGAATTCTTCCTTTACATTTCCACCGTTTGTAACATAGCTAACAAATAAAGCTAGCTGAGGGAAATCTTGATTTTTTGTAGATTCATCCAATGCTCAGCTGAAAGCAATGCAGCTTTTCAGATCACTCTGCAGTGAACATACGACTGTAGAACTAATTTCAGAAATGCGTCTCTCAGTAGTGGGGCGGGAGATAGGAATTTGTTATATTGTCTGTTTAAAGTTGCAATCACATCACTAATATTATTTTTTTTACAAATTCTCCATGACTGTAAGGTAGTTTACTCCGAGCAATATTCCAAGCCATAACAAAACTAACTTCAGTAGCCAAATCACTTTGCATACAAAGGTAAAATAGGCTGTTTTGTTGAGTGACAATTAGATTTAAAAATAAAAATTCTTTTATTTTATAGCAGTTCTGATTCAGGAAGCAATCCAGATGCAATTTTTTTGTGGTTACATTCATGATGACGCTTTAAATTACTGGCTTTAAATTACCGACTTTAAATTACTGGCTTTAAATTACTGGTTTTAAATTACCGACTTTAAATTACCGACTTTAAATTACCGACTTTAAATTACCGACTTTAAATTACCGACTTTAAATTACCGACTTTAAATTACCGACTTTAAATTACCGACTTTAAATTACCGACTTTAAATTACCGACTTTAAATTACCGACTTTAAATTACCGACTTTAAATTACCGACTTTAAATTACCGACTTTAAATTACCGACTTTAAATTACCGACTTTAAATTACCGACTTTAAATTACCGACTTTAAATTACCGACTTTAAATTACCGACTTTAAATTACCGACTTTAAATTACCGACTTTAAATTACCGACTTTAAATTACCGACTTTAAATTACCGACTTTAAATTACCGACTTTAAATTACCGACTTTAAATTACCGACTTTAAATTACCGACTTTAAATTACCGACTTTAAATTACCGACTTTAAATTACCGACTTTAAATTACCGACTTTAAATTACCGACTTTAAATTACCGACTTTAAATTACCGACTTTAAATTACCGACTTTAAATTACCGACTTTAAATTACTGACTTTAAATTACTGACTTTAAATTACTGACTTTAAATTACTGACTTTAAATTACTGACTTTAAATTACTGACTTTAAATTACTGACTTTAAATTACTGACTTTAAATTACTGACTTTAAATTACTGACTTTAAATTACTGACTTTAAATTACTGACTTTAAATTACTGACTTTAAATTACTGACTTTAAATTACTGACTTTAAATTACTGGCTTTAAATTACTGACTTTAAATTACTGACTTTAAATTACTGACTTTAAATTACTGGCTTTAAATTACTGGCTTTAAAGTGACTGATGGTTGTGTGACAGATAAGGCACAGAGCCTTTTCTCCATTAGCAGTAATAGGAAAATCGTCCTTCCATTGTTGGTTAAACACATTCTTTTCTTGTTTGTATTTAAGAATAATGGGGAAAGTCAGTAATACAATAGAATGTTGTACCAGTATTACACATTTAAAATGTAATCTCTTAGTCCAGCCAACCGGAATGTGGTTGTGAGAAACGTTTGTTTGTCCCAATGCACCGTAGTGTCTTCGTTTATTGGTGGGTTGGTACTTAGAACAACAATGCATTGAATATAACATATAGAAACTTCATTGGAAGTAACATCTGAAGTACTTTATTGTCTGTCAAGAAAAGTCAGGTGGTAACAGGAAAGTGCAGTTCTACGCTAAGTATTTAAAATAGAAGCAATTTGATGCAAGGACAAAAATTACTGAAAGAGCTGCTGGAAGTGACAGAAATATACTCAATCAATCTTCTATATTGCCATATTTCAAAAGTAAAACAGATATTATATTAAAGTTCAGCTGAAAGGATGTGAGACAGGTGCCTAGCAAGGAAAAAAAAACACTATTCTACTGCATGTGAGCATCTACCACTGAATGGTATGGAGAGTTCTACTTTCCAAGATCATCTAGAAGCAGAACAGACATGTGATATCAACAATATCAACAGTTTGAAACACACTTCCTCCAGCTACCTCAAGAAGGATGGAGGCTGCAATATAGGAAGAAGTCCAAGATCTCGGCCGAGATTATCAAACATCTCATCTCTTTCTCAATCTCAGGATGATATCATTCCTTGGGGCAACAATTCACTTTAAAAATAAGAACTGGGAACTGGAATTAAAATTACTTGCTTGTGATATATTTGAAGCGAGACACACTGTGTGCAACATAGCAAGTGCATTTCAGGAATTGGTTGACCGTTAGGCTTATGATGTGTATCTTCCTGGCTTCCACGTCGCTGAATCTAAAGTTATACATTAATCAGGATCTGAAAGAAGCAGATATTTTTGAGGAGAAACAATGACGTAGAATGTGTTCTCAATGTCTTGTCAGAGAATATGAGCGACGTTGTTCACACTTATCTTTGTATAAAAGATGATCTCGCTAATCCTGAGACTCAGTTTTCTTTCTACAGAAATTAAAAAAAGTAAATCTTCTCAAGGGACTTTATTCCAAAGGTCGGCTTCTGTATCATTCACCCAAGAGAAAGGTACTTATTTGTAATCTCCATATTAACAAGATGGAATTTACAACTAAAAATATTCAATCCAGTCTGAAAATATCTGAAAATGTCAACAAGGATGTAGATTTGCCTAGTGATAGGGAGAATAAAAAACAAGAAATTATCTTTACTTGAGATCGCAGCACTAAAGTTAGTTGTGACAGTTCTAAAACCATTTGATGAGGCAATTGAAAAAAGTTGAAGAGAATATTGTCACCATCTCAGTAATTGGACAAGTCATTAATGATCTACAGCAGTTCATGCAACAGTTACTAGAGTGACTAGACTCTTAAGTCTTGTATGAAGTACTGAAACAGACTTAATCCATATTTGGATTAAAAAAAAAAGTGCTTCATGAGATTAGAATCCTTGTTGAAAACGAATCTGAGAATGAGGAAAGAGGGTGTGAAATGGTTAAAAATATATATATATATATATATATATATATATATATATATATATATATATATATATATATATATATATATATATATATATATATATATATATATATATATATATATATGCAAAAGATCACAGTAAACAGGTGATATCAAAATATGTAAGACAACCACTATGAAAAATAGAGGAATTCCAAGCGCTTTCGTGACAACTCACATTATCAAGGAACTATAAAAGGAAACATGACAAGAGGGCTTATATAAGGGGCAAGACTACACCTCACAGTCACATCACACTAACAAAGACTACACCTCACAGTAGCGTAACATCGCACGACTCTGTGAAGAGGAAAATAAGAAAGGACCTGAAACTCTTCCCAAGAATTAAGATTAGTCCAATTTATCATTAAATTCTTCCCAAATTTTATTTATTATAAATGAATCCAATTTATATAAACCAAAAGAAATATTCATATTATTTTCAAACTGCTTTTAATGAAACATGATTCTATTATATTCCTCTCAACCATGGACTTGCTTGATACAACCTTCTCAGCATTTTGAAAATCAATTGGATGGTTAAAATCTCTCACATGAATAAATAGAGCATTAGAATCTTGTCCAGTTCTAATGCTATATTTATGTTGTTTTAATCTTAGTTCAAGACTTTTACCAGTTTGACCATAATAAACTTTATCGCAAATTTTACAGGGAATCTTATAGACACATCCGTCAGCATTTTGGGGGGAATTTTTTATCAAAAGTCTTTTTACTGTATCAAGATTTTTAAATACAACTTTGATATTAAAATTCTTAAGAAAGGAAGGCATATCAACCAAGTTTTCATGGTAAGGAGAACCAACATATTTTGGTTGAATAAGGTTGGTTGTCCCTTTTTGGATTGTAAAAAGTATTCCTAGCTATTTTAAAAGATTTATCAATTATGTTTCTTGGATATTTTAAATCATTAGCTATTTCATAAATTTTAAAGATTTCTTCATCTATGAACTCTGGACTACAAATACGTAAAGCTCTCAAAACATTGAAGAAAAACCGACACTTTAACTCTATCTTGATGTGAAGAGTAATAGTGTACATAGGAACAATTATTTGTAGGTTTTCTGTAAATTTTAAATTTAAAATCAATGTTACCCTTAATAATAAAAACATCTAGGAAGGGCAATGAGTTATTTACTTCGAATTCAACAGTAAAATTTATAGAATGAGCTAAGCTATTTAATTTAACAAGGAAATGGTTTATGTCTACATTCTTAGGCATAAGGCACAAAATATCATCAACATATCTATACCACTTAGCTCTATTGGGAAGGATAGTGTTAAGCAATATTGTTTCGAAAAATTCCATATATAAGTTACTAAGAACAGGTGAAAGAGGATTTCCCAATGCCATACCAAACTTCTGAGTGTAAAACTCATCATTAAATACAAATTTTGCATCAACAATACAAAGTTTAATAAGTTTAATGATAGTAGGAACTGGCAATGGTAAATCATAATTAACCAGTTCTTCAGATAAGAAATTTAGTAAATCATCAACTGGAACTTTTGTAAACAAGGAGGTAACATCAAAACTAACCATATTGAAATCATTTAAATCAGTCAAGGTGCTTAATTTATCAACTAAATCTAAGTTGTTTTTAACATTAAAATTAGAAATTTTTCCAACAATTGGGCTCAAAATATCAACAAGCCATTTAGAAAGTTTATAAGAAACTGAACCTATAGAGCTAATAATTGGTCTAACAGGATTACCAGGTTTGTGTGTTTTTATTAATCCATACATATAAGGTAAAGATGGATTAGTGGAAGTAATTTTTTTAATTAATTCATCTTTTCCCTTCAATAGATGTTTTATTGTTTTATTGAAATTTCTGTTAACAGTTTCTAAGGGATTCTTTCTAAGTTTAGAATAGGTTTCAAAATCATCTAGGAGGTTATTCATTTTATCTTGGTAATCGGTTTCTTTCATAATTACAATTGCATTTATTTTATCTGCTTTAGTAAGACGCAAATTTTTATTATTCAAAAGTGAATCATAAGACTTAAAAAATCTTTGAGGGCAATTGGGAATATTTTGTTTTAACAATGAGCTATATACCATCCCCTTACTAATATTAATTTCATCAGTGGATAAATCAGAGGATTTTTCTAAATTACAAAAGGCTTTTGCAATTTCAACATTATTAAGTTTTTTTGAAGTTGCAAAACTTAAAACTAAAACCAAGAGCAGCAGTTGTATTTTTATATAATATTTCATCTGATAAGTTAATTACAACATTGTTATTAGCGTGCTTTGTCCAATCACTATTTTCAATTAAATTATCTAATTTTCTTTGTAGTTTGTTTTTGAGATTATTACAAATTCTTCTGAGTTTATTATAGCAATGATCCAACATACTATGTTGCCATTCTGATGGAATAGCTTGATAAAATGAGTATTTTTTGTTTCTCAATATTTTGAATGCTTCTTTCTCCTGTAGTTTAGTAATTTCAATATGTTTCTGAAGAATAATTCTCATAAAATCATCAAAAGGACGATCTCTCATGTCAAGAAGTCTATTTGGTAAAAGAGATTTAGGCAAAACTTGTTCATTCAAACAGTCTTTTAAAAAATTAAGTCGAATTTTAAGCTTATGTGACTTGATCAGTGCAGAAGAAAACTGGGAAACAAAAGAAATATGATTAGGAAAGCTTACCGAGAACATTGTGAAGAGTCGTGTGGTATCCATTGATGCAAAAAGATCACAGTAAACAGGTGATATCAAAATATGCAAGACAACGACTATGAAAAAATAGAGGAATTCCAAGCGCTTTCGTGACAACTCACATTATCGATAATGTGAGTTGTCACGAAAGCCTTGGAATTCTCATTTTTCATAGTGGTTGTCTTGCATATATATATATATATATATATATATATATATATATATATATATATATATATATATATATAATATATATATATATATATATATATAAACACGCGCGTATTCGAATGCAACGTTGTGTCAAAATTTCAAAGCAATCAGTTAAGAACTTTCGGAGATTTAAGATTTTGAACAAACGAACATTTACATTTTTATTTATATAGATTTGCAGTCTCTTAAATAATCTGCCTCGCCTCCCCATCTTCAGAGACCATCTCCAATAGTGACGTTATATCTTTGTCCTCTGCCCTCTGCTCCCTCTTCTCTGTCTACTGTTGCAGCCACTCATATCCTCCTCATCTCCTCTATCGTCTCGTCCAGCCAATCATACATTACATCTTTTAGCTGTAGAGATCTATATTCTGCCATATATTCTTATTAACCTCTTTTGTAACCTCTGCTTTTTCACATTTTATTAAAATTTCCTTCCGACAGACGACAAACTGCCCTTCAAGCTCTTCCCTCGCACTTCCTCCTTACTCGTCTGTGCTGTGGCCGCGTGATTGCGTAAGACTGCATGAGAGTCTGTTGATACACTTGCGCGAGCAAGCTAGCGAGAGAGTGCGAGTGCGTGAGTGTGCTTGCGTATGTGAACGAGGATGAGAGAGAATGTGTGTGTGTGTGTACTCACCTAATTGTGGTTGCAGGGTTCGAACCATTGCCCCTGGCCCTTCCTTTTCACTGGTCGCAACTAGATTCCTCTCTCTCCGTGCTCCATGAGCTTTATCAAATCTCGTCTTAAAACTATATATAGTCCCTGCCTCCACTACGTCACTTTCCAGATTATTCCACTTCTTGACAACTCTATGACTGACGGAATACTTCCTAACATCCCTTTGACTAATCTGAGTCTTCAACTTCCAATTGTGATCCATTGTTTCTGTGTCCCATCTCTGAAATATCCTGCCTTTGTCCACCTTGTCAATTCCTTGCAGTATTTTATATGTCGTTATCATGTCTGCCCTAACCCTCCTGTCCTCCAGTGTCGCCAGACCGATTTCCCTTAACCTTTCTTCGTAGGACATTTCCCTTAGTTTTGGGACTAGTCTTGTTGCAAGCCTTTGCACTTTCTTTAATTTCTTAACGTGCTTGACCAGGTGTGGGTTCCAAACTGGTGCTGCATATTTCAACATTTGCCTAACGTACACGGTGTACAGAATCTTGAACGATTCCTTACTTAAGTGTCGGAACACTATTCTTAGGTTTGCTATTCGCCCATATACTGCAGCAGTTATCTAGTTGATGTGCGCCTCAGGAGATATCCTCAGTATTATACTCACCCCAAGATCCTTTTCCTTGAGTGAGGTTTGCAGACTTTGGCCACCTAGCCTATACTCTGTGTGAGGTCTTCTTTTCACTTAACCGATCTTCATGACTTTGCATTTGGTGGGGTTAAATTCTAGGAGCAAGTTCCCAAACCAGGCCTGCAGCCTGTCTAGGTCCCTTTGTGGTCCTGCCTGAACCTTATCCGATTTAATTATCCTCATTAACTTCACATCATCTGCAAATAAGGATACTTCTAAGTCTATCCCTTATGTCATGGCATTCACATATACTATAAACAGCACTGGTCGTAGGACTGACCCTTGTGGAACCCCGCTCTTCACAGGCGCCCACTTTGACACCTCGTTACGTCCCATGACTCGTTGCCTCCATGTCAGGTATTCTCTGATCCATTGCAGTGCATTTCCTGTTATGCGTTGCTGATCCTCTTGCTTCTGCATTAATCTCTTGTGAGGAACTGTCACGAAGGCCTTCCGATACCTTGTCATAGAACTCCAGTAGGTTTGTGACACAGGATATCCCGTCCCTAAAACCGTGCTGCTTGTTATTTATAAGTTTGTTCCTTTCTAGGCGCTCCACCACTCTCTTCCTGATAATCTCCTTAACTTTGCATACTATATGCGTCAGTGATACTGGTCTGTAGTTTAATGCCTCGTGATTGTCTTTCTTAAAAATTCGGACTACATTTGCCGTCTTCGTTCCTCAGGTAGTTGCCCAGTTTCAATGGATGTTTTGAAGATTGCTAGTGAGACACATCATTTCTGCTCCCTCTCTAAGGACCCACGGAGAGATGTCTGGTCTCATCACCTTTGAGGTATCAAGTACACGTAGCAGCTTCACCTCCTCCTCCTCGGTTGCGTGTATTTCATCGAGCATTTGTTGGTGTATCTGTTCTTGGAGTACATCCCTATTCTGACTTATGGAGTCCTTCTTGTCTCCAATGTAAATACTTTTTAAATCTCATGTTGAGCTCCTCACATACTTCATGGTCGTTTCTTGTGAACTCCCCACGTTCCTTCCTGAAAAGTGATTACCTGGTCCTTGACTGTTTTCCTCCTGATGTGGCTATACAACAGCTTTGGGTCGGACTTGACTTTCGATGCTATATAGTTTTCGTATTGTCGCTGGGCCTCCCTCCTTATCTGTGCATACTCTTTTCTGGTTCTTCGACTTATCTCTATTTTCCTGGGTCTTCTGTCATCTGTACTTTTTCCATTCTCTAGCGCAGTAGGTTTTTGCCTCCCTAGCATTTTGGGTGAACCAAGATCTCGTTCCGGTCTTCGCATTATTTCTGTTGCACTTGGGAGAAAACCTTTTATCTGCCTACTTACATTGCATACCATTCATGTACTCCTTGTATTTTGTCACAATCAATTTCGTTTAGTGATTTTTCTACCAGTTCTCTTCCCCACTGAACCTCTTGAAGGAAGGTCTTCATGCCTGTGTGGTCCCAACTTTTGTAGTTTGGATTTTCCCTTCCTACTCCTGCTACTCTTTCCACTTTTTTTATTTTTTATTAACACATCGGCAGTCTCCCACCAAGGCAGGGTGGCCCGAAAAAAAAAAACTTTCATCATCATTCACTCCATCACTGTTTTGCCAGAGGGGTGCTTTACACTACAGTTATAAAACTGCAACATTAACACCCCTCCTTCAGAGTGCAGTCACTGTACTTCTCATCTCCAGGACTCAAATCCGGCCTGCCGGTTTCCCTGAATCCCTTCATAAATGTTACTTTGCTCACACTCCAACAGCACGTCAAGTATTAAAAACCATTTGTCTCCATTCACTCCTATCAAATACTCTCACGCATGCTTGCTGGAAATCCAAGCTCATTGCACACAAAACCTCTTTTACCCCCTCCCTCCATCCTTTCCAAGGCCGACCCTACCCTGCCTTCCCTCCACTACAGATTTATACACTCTCGAAGTCATTCTGTTTCGTTCCATTCTCTCTACATGTCCGAAACACCTCAACAACCCCTCCTCAGCCCTCTGGATAATAGTTTTGGTAATTCCACACCTCCTCCTAATTTCCAAACTCCGAATTCTCTGCATTATATTCACACCACACTGACCTCAGACATGACATCTCCACTGCCTCCAGCATTCTCCTCCTCCAGCCTTCCACTTGTAACTATATATTCAAAGCTTAGAACCATGTGATCTCTAGCTCTGAGGGCCTTTCATATGTTATGTCCTCGATGTCTGTACCACTCATGGTGAATTCGAGGTCCAGTCTTGCTGGGTCATCCTTACCTCTCTCTCTCGTAGTGTCTCTAACATGTTGATGTAAAAGATTTTCCAGTACCACATCCATCATCTTGGTTTTCCATGTTTCGGGACCCCCATGTGGCTCCAGGTTTTCACAGTCAATCTCCTTGTCACTGAAATCCCCCATAACTAGTAACTTTGCTCTACCCATGTGAGCTCATCTGGCCACCTCAGCTAGTGTATCTACCATAGCTCTGTTGCTCTCTTTAAATTCTTCTCTTGGTCTCCTGCAGTTCTGTGGTGGGTTGTACATCACTGCAATTACCACCTTAGGTCCCCCAGACTGAATTGTTCCTACTATGTAGTCCCTTTCGTCCATTCCTTCCATTTCCTCAAATCCCACCAGATTTTAGTGAGCAGTGCAACTCCTCTTTGCCCTCTACTCCCTCCATTTTTCTTCATGTTCTGATATGCAGGTGGAAAGATTGCCTCTGTTATCATCCCAGTGAGTTTCTTTTCTGCGAGGGTTATGAAGTCTAGGGATGTCTCCTTGATTGTTTCATGCCACTCTTCACATTTATTTGTTATTCCGTCTGTATTTGTATACCAAACCTTCAACTTGTCATCTGCAGGGTATGTTGGGGTTGGTTAAGTGGGTGATCTGGTGAGAAACTTTTGGGGGTTGCTGTGAAGGTGGAGTTTTGTAATGAGGTGAGTGGGGGCAGTGGGTACGGTGTGTGGGTTTTGGGTTAGATTGTTTGGTTGCATTGGTGTTGTTGGGGTTGAGGGCCTTCTCTAGGTGGTTCTGAGGCAGGTTGTATTTGCTCTTCCTCCTGAGTCTGGGTTTTCCTGCCCATCTCCATCTTTGCCTCTCTTTGCTCCTTGCATCTTTGTACCCTCTTTTTCAGTTTCTGCTTTTCTTCTCGTGTTCTGTCGTGGTTGAGATACACCCTTAGTTGTGCTTTCTCCTGCAGGATCCAGTTTCGAGACGATCCTGCCTTGAAAATTTCTTTGACTGGCCGGTTTCTTCCTCATGCATACCCCCGTGTTCTCGGAAAATGTGTCAGCTAGGTCTTGTCGTCCTCTCCTATTGCTTTCGTGAGACATCCAATCGTTTTTTTCTTTCCCTATCTTCTTGCTTCGTAAGTTTTCTCTTCAACTTCCTGGAGCCCATAAACAAAGACTGACCTCTCCCTTTCATTCTCTCACTGCATTTCCCTTTGTATCCTCCGATTCGATTTATTTGCTTCTATTGCAACTTTCCTTTTTTCAATATCTTCTCTATCTGTTGTCCTTGTGCCCAGTGGTCTGTCATTTTCCCTTCTCAGCTTTTTCTGGGCAGTGTTGTGGTCTGTTAGTGCATCTGCAAATAGCTTACAGTTTAACTCCTTTGTTCCCTACAGCCCCCTCGTTTGTGACTGATGTAGTAGTAGTTCCTGATGTCATGCCCATACTGCTATTTGGTTCTTCAGACTGCTTCAGTCTGCTGTGGCTAGTAGCTCTCTTTCCTGCTCTCTGCAGCTATCCTTTCCTCCATTTTCTTGCTAAGCTCTTCTAGTTTCCTTTCCCACTCTTGTTCCTTTGAGCTCTGCTACCAAATCTTCCTTCTTAAGACTCATCCACCAGTCTCCTGGTTTTCCGTCCTGTTCTCTGGCAACCCATTTTTTTAATTACCACAGAATGAAAAACTTGTGTGTGTGTGTGAGGTTGGTTAAAGATCTAGTATCAGTTCCAGGCACTGTCTCTTCAACTGGCCAATTCTGGGTTTATGTCTTGCCTTGTGAGCCCTATCACTAATTCTTAAAGCTATGAATAGATATTGCCTCCAACATTGTTGCCTCAGTAATTCCATTTCCAAACTACTCTGAAGCTAAATTGCTTCTTTCCTTCATTTTGATTCACTTACATTTTAAATTACCAAGTATTTTCTTTGTCACTGTCATTTCTTATAAATTCAATGACATTTCTTAGATTCCAAAAAGCTGAACATTAATTTGTTAAACACATTTGTCACAGATTATCTAAATGACATGCACCTTAGAAATAATGCTTGGTACTATGCTCACTTCCAAGTTCTTTTCCATGAGTGAGGATTTCAATCTGATTACCTCAAACTCCTCCTGTTCTTCACGATTCTCCTTTGTATGGACTGATGAAGCCACTGTGTGGCGAAACGTTTCCTCAATAAAGATACCCAAGTGTTGCACATGTGTCTAATTTATCAAGGTAATGGCTCGTGGGGTGACGTGTTTCCCTTAGACTCCCTCCCTTGCAAGGGGGGAAGTGCAACCTTCCCTATACATATATTCTAGTTCTTTCACTTATATATCTGCTGAAGAGGATTCCAAAAAGGAATCGACATATACAGACCAATTATTCTTCTGCGTTTCTGCCTCCACGTGGATTATTATTGAGCATTCACACGTGTTCATTACACTTTAGTTGTTCAGGGATACCATTGTATAAAAACATGATAAATATTGATATGCAAAGTCACACATTCGCTTATGTTAGCTACAATTTAGTGTTAACGGTTTATATTAATGAACATATTATTACTAAGATTTTTATATTTCTGTTATCTCAGGCACAAGATACAAATTTATATCACAAAAACATTATTGATATTTCCTGCGGCAATTACACAAATGTTTACGATATATAAGAGTTTATTGAATAATGAACTGGACTTGTGTAGTTGAGTGAAGTGTATTCATGATCTAACGTGAGCATCCTGGTTGTCCCCACATTCTTCCTATTGGCTGGAATCAAGAAAGGGACGTGGGTTTCTCATCTATATCACGACTATGCACATTACTCATTACGTAAGATACTATTTACCCATAATTTTTATGAGCGAAGTTAATTTATGTTGTTCATCGTTCACCCACGCCAGCTTCTATTAGTCTCCTGGAGGTGTGAAGGTCTGCTTAATCCTTGTGGAATATGGACGTGTGATATTTTCCAAGGCTTTTTTTTATATCTTTGTTGGAGTTTATTTTATGGGTACACGTCTCTGGTTAGAGTTAATATATGTACAAATGTTCTTGGGGATTTTATCTCACAAGAATCGTAAGATATGCTTTACTGTCTCATGGACAGTTGCAGGATGTTCCTATTATTATACCTTGCTGTCCCAAGTTTGGTTATCTGTATATTGTAATAGTCCACACAGATAGTAAACACAATGCCTAGAACCTCAATTAGAACTTTGCTGTAGTGTTATGATCTCGTATGCCCACCTTATGGTATTTGAAGGTCACTATTGCTGCTCCATGTTTACTTTCATTGGTCAGGGTGATAACTACTGTCTCACACTCTTGCAATTGTCTTGGAAAGGCTATATAGAATGTCATGGATATATTTTTAAATGTACCAATGACAATGTATATACAGATAATAACACACTTGTTCCAACAGTGTATAAAGTAAAAACACTCATTAACTTGTAAATAAGTTTGTTAATAACTTAGAGTGACCGCAAATTGTGATTTAATATTTCCCCTTCGTGGACGTCTATTTTAAATTACTTTATTGATATTTATAAGAAAGTTCAGGTTCATATGATTAATGGAAAATAATTACAGTGAGAGTCAAGTACTGGCAATCTTCTGGTGGCCTGTATCATTTACTGTATCTGATTGTCGTATCTCTTGTAATTAGTCAGGTGTAAATTTCTTAATATTTCTTCTCACAAGTTTCACATCATCTGCAAACTGAGATGCATCAAATTCTCTTTCTGTGTTTTGTTTATGTTCACATGACACAATTTGGTCCCAGTACCGATTCTTTTTCATCCTCATTTGCCATAAATGCTCCTTCAGTAAATTCTTCACGGATAATTACACTTTTCTTCCCACCTATTAAGTATCACTTGATCCATTATAGTTCTTTCCCTGTTTTTCCGGACTGCTCCCTTTTAATTTCTGGCCAGTCTCGTGTTCAGTACTGCGTCTAAGACCATCTTATAGTCCAGTACCAAGCAATACCCCCTCCTTTCTCTATCCAGGATAGATTCTTTTATCTTCTCAGAGAATTCAAGCAGGTTGTGAGACAGGATGTACAATCTCTTAAAACCATATTAGCTGTTGTTGATAAAACTGCTCCTGTACAGAGGCTTAACTACACTCCTTATTCCTTATTACATGACTTTCTTAGAGAGTATACATGTCAGTGACGCTGATTTGTAGTTCAGTACAACATGTTTCCCTCCTTCCTTGTATATCGAAAGCGCATTAGCTCTTTCCAACTCCACTGGTAGTTGAAAAGTATCTCTTTACTTGCTCTAGCTAGCGGTACGCACAGTGCTTGGCCATCCTCTTTCCATTCCTGTGGAGAGACATTGTTTTCATTATTTTCTTGGTATCTAACCCAGTTTTCTAATCCCTTTCTCCAGTGGTACCCGAGAGTGCACTTTTTCTAAAATACGTCTCTGGTCTTGTTTCTATTTCATCCGAAAATATCTCAGCTCCTTAAATTTTGATAATTTCTTATGAGCTCGCCCTCCTTATTTATAAAGCCTTTCAAACAATTTGTTTTCCTGTTGTCTCACTTCTGATGTTACTGTCTAATATCTTTAGTACACCTTTAGCTCTCGACATCATACCATTCTAAATCGTCGCTAGCCTCTCTTCTCGTCTGTTTATATTTGTCTTTAGACTTTTCTGCTCTTTTCTCAGTTTTCCTCTGGTCTTTGAATTTTTAGTTTAACTGCACTTTTGTAAGTTAATCTTTTAATTCTTTGCATCAGTGGGTCAGCTAATTCTCCCTTATCATTACTTATTCTACTACTGGGAAGGGATTTTTTTCTCTGCCTCCAGGTAGTATTCAGCTAAGTACTCCATCATATGTGAAATAACAACTGTTAACTGACAAATGATGGTTGATAGACATTGCGAAGATCCTTAAATTTACTTGATAAAGACTGTGTTCGTTGTCATTATTCTTTGAGTTCTCGAGATATTTATGATTACTTGTTTTGAATGATTGTTCTGGTACGATTCAACATAAGTTGTACGAGTACTAACCAACATAAACAATATGAGTACTAGTCAAGATAAACTGTATGAGTTAACCCACATTAGTTGGAACGTACTCTGCTTTCAGCATTTCGTGAAAAGAAGTTGGTCTTATACGTTACCTTGTCAACATTTGTGGCGTCTTTATTGGAAAACCCAAACTCTCGAGAAACAAAAAACAATAATCATAGGTTCACCTCGGGGGACGAGTCGTTAGCAAAAATTACGACAGCAATTGGAGGCAGAAGCCTCTCTGGTGCTGACAAGACAAACAACGTGACGAGCTGGAGTCAGCGGCCCGGATGCTCCCTGTATCGGGAAAATGTTGAAAATTGATGATGCAACGAGCATTTCTTACTTTTATGAACTCTTGTTTCTCATTATTTTTTAGTATTCGTGAAAGAGACAAAGACGGCAATGATGAATAGCTTCATCATTACCGAGGTAGATGGCAATAGTGCATCATGAATAATGTGCAATTTATAAATGGATTCTAAACGTATATGAGACGTAAATTATTTTTTAAGAACATTTACATTACATCAATACCTAATAAAATTCATAAATTAACGTAAGTAGATTGCTCACACACAAAAAACTGAACACACAAACACACACACTTTTCTTGGGCTGTAAGAAGGCTTTCGCCACTTTCTTCTTGATTCGCCAGTACTGCTGGCCCGGGTCTCTGCCAGTTGGCGACCCGGCCTTGGCTCCCTATCTCCGGAGTGTCTGAGACGTATGTCTGCCGTGAGAGGAGGTGCAAGTACTTCCTCATCTTCTGGGACCAGCTGTCCATAGGCCTAGCCCCATTCCCCGCCCTCACGGGGCTCGTAGGGAGAAGCTAGTCACAAACCCCGCCCTACTGGGCTCGAAGGGTATGGCAGTTACAAAGCAGCAGACGATGTCATAAGGTGCAAAGGCAGCAAGCACTATAGGATTCTTTTGGGAGACACTCCAGATTTGGGCGGAAGCACGAGCGCTGGGGAAGCTCAGGGATGCCTCTCGATGTGTGTGTACCTGCTGCTGCTGCTTCTTTATTTGTCCATTGCACTCCTTTCGTCAGTTCCACACAAGAGGTAAGTGCAAAAGCTAGAGGATCAAGCCGGTAAAACAGGAAAGGTACTGCAGAGGATCAGAGAATACCTGACAGGAAGGCAACAACGAGTCATGGTACGTGACGAGGTGTCAGAGTGGGCGCCTATGATGAGTGGGATTCTACAGGGTCAGTCCTAGAACCAGTGTTGTTTCTGGTATATGTGAATGTTATGACGGAAGGGATAGATTAAGAAGTGTCCCTATATGCAGACGATGTGAAGCTAATGAGGAGAATTAAATCGGTTAAGGAACAGGTAGAATTACAAAGGGATCTGGACAGGCTGCAAGTCTGGTCCAGTAAATGGCTCCTGGTGTTTAACCCCACCAAGTGAAAAGTCATAAAGAATTGGGAAGGGCAAAGTAGACTGCAGACAGAGGGGGGGAGCAAAAACTGCAAACCTCACTCAAGGAAAATGATCTTGGGGGTGAGCATAATACCGAGGACATTTCCTGAGGCACACATCAACCAAATAACTGATGCAGCAAATGGACGCCTGGCAAACCTAAGAATATCGTTTCGACACCTTAGTAAGGAATCGTTCAGGACTATGTACATCGTGTACGTCAGCCCAATATTGGAGTATGCAGCACCATTTTTGGACCTACATCTGGTCAAGCACGTCACGAAATCAGAGAAAGTTCAAAGGTTTGCAACAAGACTAGTCCCGGAGCTAAAGGGTATGTCCTACGAGGAGAGGTTAAGGGAAAACGACCTGACGACACTGGAGAACAAAAGAGAGAGAGGAGCTAAGGGATATGCATGTCCTACGAGGAGAGGATAAGGGGAATCGACTTTAACGACACTGGAGGACATTTTAACGACATTTAAAATAGTGTGAGGAATTGTCAAGTTGGATAGGGACAGGATGTTTCAGATATGAGACACAACAAGGAATCACGATTGGAAGTTGAAGACTCGATGAGTCACAAGGATGTTAGGAAGTATTTTTTCAGTCATAGGGTTGTTAGGAAGTGGAAGTCTAGAGAGTGATGTAGTGGAGACAGGATCAATACATAACTTTAAGAAGAGGTATGATAAAGCTCATGGAGCAGGGAGAGAAAGTGGACATAGTAACGACCAGTGAAGAGGAGGAGCCATTGGTTATGACTCGACTTCTGCAACCACAATTAGGCGAGTACACATACAAAACGAGCACATCCCCTGAGGGGCACATCTGTTAAATAATATAATTGCTTCAGCATATCGGCGCCTGGCACACCTAGGAATAGCGTCTCGACATTAAGTAAGGAGTCATTCAAGACACTGTACATTGTGTACGTCAGGCTCATATTGGACTATGCAACACCAGTATGGAACCCACACCTGGTCAAACACGCCATGAAATTAGAAAAAGTGGAAAAGTTTGCAACAAGCCTAGTCCCTGAGGTAAGTGGTATGTCCTATGGGGAGAAGTTAAAGGAACTCAACCTCAGCAGGGACAGAATGCGTCAGGGACACATCTGGAAGTTGAAAACTCAGTCATAGGGATGTTACCTGGAGTTTACGTGGAGAGGGTTTCAGGGGTCAACGCCCCCGCGGCTCGGTCTGAGACCAGGCCTAATGGTGGATCATGGTCTAATCAACTAGGCTGTTACTGCTGGCCTCACGCAAACTGACGTACGAACCACAGCCCGGTTGGTCAGGTACTGACTTTAGGTGCCTGTCCAGTGCCTTCTTGAAGACAGCCAGGGGTCTATTGGTAACCCCTAATGTATGCTGGGAGGCAGTTGAACAGTCTTGGGCGTTGGACACTTATTGTGTTGTCTCTCAGTGTACTCGTGGCGCCCCTGCTTTTCTTCGGGGAAATGCTACATCTCCTGCCGAGTCTTTTGCTTTCATAGGGAGTGATTTTCGTGTGCAGGTTTGGCACCAATCCCTCCAGGACCTTCCAAGTGTATATTATCAAGTATCTCTCTCGTCTGTGTTCCAGGGAATACAGATCAAGGATCTTCAACCGTTCCCAGTAATTTAGGTGTTTTATCGTACTTATGTGTGCGGTGAAAGTTCTCTTTACGCTCTCCAGGTCTGCAATGTCTCTAGCCTTAAAGGGGGCCGTTAGTGTAAAGCAGTATTTCAGCCTAGAGAGAACACGCGATTTGAAGAGAATCATCATGGGCTTGGCGTCCCTAGTTTTGAAGGTTCTCATTATCCATCTTATCATTTTCCTAGCAGATGAGGTAGATACATTGTTGTGGTCTTTAAAGGCGAGATCCTCTGACATTATCACTCCCAGGTCCTTCACATTTCTTTTTCGCTCTATTGTATGGTTGAATTTGTCGTATACCATGATACATTTTTAATTTCCTCAAGCTTTCCATATCTGAGTAGTTGAAATTTCTCCTCGTTGTTAGGAAGCATTTCTTCAGGAAGTATTTCTCAGAGCTGTCAGGAAGTTGAACAATCTAGAGTGAAGTAATAGAGGCAGGATCCATACAAAGCTTTAAGAAGAGGTATGATAAGGTTAAGGATCTAGTAGCAACCACCAATGGACGAGTTCATATGGGTAGTACGCGCGCGAGCACACGCTCACACATTTAACAGCTTGCTCAGTTCTTGTTATATATTACCAGTAACAAGAAACAAATTTGGCTTAAATGTTTTACTAAACTGGCAAACCCTTACCTCAAATTTCTTAATTTTTTTTAGCTCCATTTGTAATTTGCTAAAATAAAGGATATATTTTTAAACTGTATTGTTATTTACAGCAGAATGATAATATAGTACACTGCCATATTGTTTCCTCTTTCACACAACCTCTTTTTGCTAAATCCCCAACTGGACGGTAATCTTTTTCAACAAGACCTGGTAAGACTATCTACCAGGGTACCTCTAGCTGCATTAATAACCTAACCAAAGCTTTTACTCAAATCATCTTTTAAATACAGCTTGACTATTATTCCAGCACATGCTACTAAGTCATCGTTCCAATCACTTACCTAATATTTTATATTTTCATCGATTTGCTTAAAACTTATGTATTTCACAAATTTATGTAATGTATTTCTGAAGCTGACAGTGTTGTTTTGGTAGAATACTTCTACTGTAAATAGGGTACATAAGATTTCTTTCTATCTTCTGTGTTTTTATGGATTTTTCAAGGAAGTGTAATACTCAGTGATTATGCAGTGGTATAAACTAGAATAGAAGAATGAGCATTTAAGGGTACTCTGTTTCAATTTGACAAAACCTTCAACATTAGTAGAAAAATGTACTGATAAGGAAAAGGGGTTTTTGAATGTTTACATTTAAAGGCGAGAAAGTCATACCAAAGTTAAGATTATCTTAGCCAAGAGATCCCCTAGAACAAAAACTTAAGCTATCGCACCAGATGGAAACAGAAGAGGAACTAAAAGCTATCAGTAGATATTGGAAGAAACCCCATGCAATTCTACACATACGAAATCCATTGGACCATTGATCGCAGAGGCTCATACACTGGCGATGCAAAGGGAGTAAGCAAGGTTCTGGGAGACAAATATGAATCGTTGTACGACGGTCCACTAAATGAAAGCAAGGTTGATTATGCAGTAAGTTTTTTTTTCAATAACTGACGTAAGGCCTAATCCCATGGCATTTAAAAAAGAATGTAAGATGTGGTCACTCGTGCAGCGCCTGAATCAGCAGATGTAGACGGGGTCTACTAGTAGGCAGAAGAGAATTACATGATGTTTGATGGTGACAATTTCTACTTGCTTGGACGTGGAAGGAGTGAAGGCCTCAAAAGCAAAACACACACACACGTTTAAAAAACTCTCCCTGACGACACTGGAGGAAATAGGGACTATTGGTGATATGATAACGTACAAAATACTGAGAGGAATTGATAGAGTGGACATGGATAGCTTGTTTGAGAGATGGGAAACAGAAACACGAGGACACAGCTGGAACTTGAAAACACAGATGAGTCACAGGAACGTTAGGAATTATTTCTTCATCCTTATAGTAGTCAGGAAGTGGGACGACCTGGAGAATGAAGTGATGAGTTTTTTTTTTTATATATATTGGCTGCTTATAGTGAATGACCAATAAAAGGTGATATTATGTACAAGAGGGCCTCCAAAGTGACCGGTACCGTTTCTAGTGTGTCATTCTAGAAGAGACAGCATACTTTATCCATGTCATTCGCTATGCACACCTTGCCCAGTGCAGTCGCAGAAGCTCTGACACCACTACAAGTCTCCCTACGATCCTCGTTGGGGAGGGTAATTTTTATCCATCAGTCACCACCTTTACTCTTTCACGATGCTCGCCTATCGTGTAAAGATCAAGCCAGCTAGTGGAGTTATCAATGACTCTACCAAACCTGCCCTTGCTGTCGATGTAAAGACCTGCTTGCAGGTAAAATTTACAGCTATTCACTCTTAGAAAGACTCCTTCATTGTCGTCTGCACTGACGATCTTGAAGCTTCTAAACTCATGGACGACACCGCTGTGAAGACTCAGTGACCGACAGTTCACCGTCTCTCCTTCACCTTTCCTGCTGGCGATACGTACTGTTTTTGTCAAACGTTTGGACAAAATCATAACATCCTTATCGACTGATGACCTCAATCAAGGAACAAAACTCTGGGCTTCGATTGACACCATCACCAAGATCCAAAACGCTCCTTCTATGATCAAAATCACCTTCTCCAACATCGATATGGCTACCAGAGCAATTTCTGATGGCCTAGCTATCTCCTACTACTATAATCATCCACGACAAATAGAACCAGAACGCTTTGCTCATGACTCACTCTGCTGGAACTGTTATTCATACCATCACTAAACCACCGACTGTCCCATCAAAGACAAGAAATTCTGTTCCAACTGCGGAAAAGAAGGACACGATATCAAAGACTGTTCCACCACCAATGCCACTCCAAGCTGCCTCAACTGCAAGGGCACTCATCATACCCTTGCAGCCCAATGCCCACTAAGGAAGTGCTGACTAAGAAAATCAAAGAATAAGCTAAGAAAAGCAGCCCCAAATCGCCGACATATGCCGCCATAAAAAAACTACAGTCTGATACCAAGAAAAATCTTCAAGCTACACAACAGCCATCTCTATCCAGCACCTCCCTCTTTCCACTTCAGGACGCGGCTTCCTCCAAGGTGATGTATTGCATGGTGTATGCGCACCTTGCGAATGCTCTTTCAATAGCTGACACCATGACCTGCACTGAACCCTACAAAGGCCTCTGTGCAGGAACTGTCAAATTTTCCTGCGAACAATCTCATCACTTAACACTCACCCAAGTTCTGGAATTTCTCAAGCCTCTACGATTCACCTTTGGAAACAAGACAAAACTTTACCACCTTTCTAGGAGCAGCTTCAAGAAATTTGAGAATGGCTCTTCTATAAACCTGCCACCTTAATCGCATCAAATAACACCACCAGTATACTGCCCTCTGTTGTTCTTCCCTTCCTGCCCTGTCCTGCGACGTAACCTGCTGCCACCTTGTCAAAACTGAAGACCTCCAACGTCCACAAGACCATCGCAACTGAGCCTTCTCTTCCTGATTCTTAAGTCTGTCCCAGGATCTCCTAGCGGCTATGGACACTCCTCTCCAACGCTATTCTTCGAGTGTGGATAAACTGTGGGATTGGTCAGAGAAGTGGCTAGTGGAATTCAACCCCACTCAGTGAAGCATATAATTTTTTTTAAATAGATTAGTTACAGGAAAAGCAGTAAATAATTATTAATCCTCAAAATGGCAATGTAGTTGAATGGCCTGGCTTAAGAGCTGTTGAAAAAATACTGTATACATATCTTGTTTAACGCAGATCAACCTTACAAGCAAAGAACTGTTATCGAACCCCAGCTCATTTTCACGTAAGGTGTACTACCACCCCCTGGGATGCCACCCACAACAGTTGATTAACACCCAGGTACATACTAACTTCTAGTCAAACAGAGTCAGCAGGTGTAAGGAAACGTACCCAACGTTTCCACCCGTATCAGAGATCGAATCTCCGACCGATAGTATGTGAGCTGAGTGCGCAAATGAGCCATGGGTTTATTAATAACTCCAGTAAAGTTAGTATAAAATCCTTTAGAAGTGGGCAGCTAAGAGGAGCCAGAAATAGAGACTGTATACCCGTCATCACAAATAGGTGACTACGCTAAGCTCCGTCGTGTGTAGTAGTAGTTCAGTTCAGTCGTCAACTTCAAACATGCTATTATATTTTTATTGCCATTCCCAGTGCAACATGGCGTATACATTCATCACAACACCAGCTGCGTACCTCTCCCGCCCACCTAACTCTGGCTCGCCTTCGTCACCAAGAAATTATTAAATACTGCCTCAGCTTGTGTACGGTTTGATGTTGTGTCTCCTTTGTCCGCTCTTGAAAATAATAATAATAATAATAAATATATAATAATTTCAATTTTTTTAAATAATAGTACTCTTACTACCACTTCTACATCTACCATTCTTACTACTACAACTGCTACTGTTACTAATATGAGTACTACTACGATCACGCTTGGAGAAATTTCATAATTAAGAGTTAATTACTATTACAATTTCAATTAATTCTCCAAATTTGGTAAACAGTTAATTCAAAAAGTGTCAAACAATGAAAATAATATTGACTTTAATGAAGCACAACATAATTTTTTACTTATTACAGTTCACAAAGGATTCAAGCATGAAAGGAACTCATAAATTTCTTGGTTCACTTAATCAGAAGCCCACGTAAGTGTTACTTGTTCTAGCTGCGTCAGACTAGAAGCAAAATAAATTCCTGCTGTGCTAAATACTCTCTCTCACGGTGTTAAAGTGGATGTGCAACCCATCATTTCTCTTACTCGTTTCTTCAAAGGGAGAATCTTTGGAGAAGACCTCTGATAGATCAAGGATCTACACCGAATGCACATCAGCCATCTTGTATATACTTTTCCGTGGGTGATTTCAGTTTACATATAACTGAAGCATGAACGAAAGAAGGTGGGGCTTCTAAGGTGGATTTAGCTTAGACTATGATTCATCGTTTTGGACTATTTGACACTCTGTTTCTTCATTCTCAATTAGCTTGCAACAAGGATACAGGTCTCTTGATGCACTCACTTTTTTTCTGATGGAAGCCAATCCTACTTGAAACTAGGATAAAAAAAGAAACAAAGATTTAATCCAAAGATGGATTAAATCTTCGTTTCACTGGTCCAGTTGTTAAGATGTTGCCATTTACTCTCTTTTACCATTGTCTCTTTAAATGAATGAAGAAGTATCACATCCTTAGTGCTGCAGTCTCCATTAAAGATAATTTTTTGTTTGTTCTTATTCTCCCCACCATTCATCTCATCTACGTCCTTGTTGGTCTGTTTAGATCCTTTCAGATCTGACTTGATTATCTTTACTTGTAAATTCCATCGTGTTACAATTAGAATTTACTAAAACCTTTCTCATGGAAAAATGGTACATTAGCTGACCTAAAGATTGAGTTCACTTTAGATTATTTTGGTAAATTCTTGATAATAAAAAATAATTTTGTATCTTTGGATCAGTGAGACCATCTTTTATACAAAGCTGGTGAGTGTGAGCAGCGCAGCTCTTACTTTCTGGCAAGAAACTGAGAACACTTTCCACATTTTCCTCTTCAATGATATTTGCCTTTTGCTAATGCTGATTAGTGAACATCTTCAAGGTGAGCGACGTGAACACCAGCAAGACACTGCTCATAACCATAACTCTCAACTAACTCTTCATATGCATTTCCTATGTTGAAAGTAGTTTGTCTCTCTTCAAATTTGTTACAAGCAACAACTCTTGACTTCAGTTAGCAAGGACGAACATCTTAGAACAATGAGCTAATGTTACATGAACTCGGCTGAGCTCTTGGAGTCGTACTTCCATCGCAGCCTCCATCCATCCTTCTTGAGTTTGCTAGAAAAAAATATTTCAAATTTTGACTGTGCAGGAATCCCGAATTTCTGTTCTGCTTCTAGAAGACCTCGGAAAGTAGAACTCTTTACAATATTCAGTGGCCGCTTGGTACATCCAATAACTTCGGCAGAACTTCGGTGGCTCACGCTTAAAATATGTCAATATTTACTATTGCTTCTGAGTACTGCTGTCACTTCCAGTGGAGTTTTCATTCATTTTCTTCTTTGGATTATTTTGCTTCTTTTAAATACTCATTACATAGTTTTAAGTACATAATATTTAAGTACTCATTACCTAGATTAAATACTAATTACATAGTTTTAAATACTCATTACATAACATTTAAGTAGCATTTTAAGTAGCATTTCGAAAATTCACAATCCTCTTTCCGCAACTTTTGAACTTAGATACGCTTCTTTCTCTACCTGACTTTTTGACTGACACGAATTTACTTCAGAAACTGATAATAATACAAACACTGAAGCTTCCATTTTATTATATTCAGTACTATTGCTCCATGATATAACCTGTCGTTTGCTTCTCCTTTTACACTTTAGAGTGTAAAAGGAGAAGCAAAGGTTTCTTTCAGTCGCAGTCCAACTGACTGAACTAACAGACTACTTAAGAACATAAGAACATAAGAAAGGAGGAACACTGCAGCAGGCCTACTGGCCCATGCGAGGCAGGTCCAAATCTCCCACCGACTTAAGCCAATGCCCCGACCCATCCAGGTCAGGTTACATTCACTTAAGGAAGGAGCACGGCATCTGACCTAGTAGCACAAACTAGTCAGGTCCAACTCACACCCACCCGCACCCACTCATATATTTATCCAGCCTATTTTTAAAACTACACAACGTTTTAGCCTCTATAATTGTACTCGGGAGTTTGTTCCACTCATCGACAACTCTATTACCAAACCAATGCTTTCCTATATCCTTCCTGAATCTGAATTTATCCAACTTAAAGCCATTGCTGCGAGTCCTGTCAATACTAGATATTTTTAGCACGCTATTTACATCACCTTTATTTATTCCTGTTTTCCATTTATACACCTCAATCATATCCCCCTAATTCTACGCCTTTCTAGAGAGTGCAGATTCAGGGCCCTCAGTCTATCCTCATAGGGAAGATTTCTGATACATGGAATCAACTTAGTCATCCTCCTTGTACGTTTTCCAGAGCATTTATATCCATTCTGTAATACGGTGACCAAAACTGTGCAGCATAATCTAGATGAGGCCTCACCAAGGATATATAGAGTTGAAGAACAACCTGAGGACTCCTATTATTTATGCTTCTTGATATGAAGCCAAGGATTCTGTTCGCTTTATTGCGAACACTTATGCACTGCTGTCTTGGTTTTAGATTACTGCTAACCAGAACTCCTAAATCCTTTTCGCAATCAGTAGTATTAAGATCTATATTATTTAGTTTATATGTGGCATGGTTATTGTCCTGTCCAATATTTAGAACTTTGCATTTATCTATATTAAACTGCATCTGCCACTTCTCCGACCACTGCATCAGTCTATTCAAATCTTCCTGGAGTGCTCTAATGTCCTCATTTGAATGAATTGGACGGCCTATTTTGGTGTCATCGGCAAACTTGCTTATGTCGCTATTTATTCCCTCATCTATGTCGTTTATGTAGATTGTGAACAACAAGGGGCCCAATACTGACCCCTGTGGAACACCGCTTGTGACACTTCCCACTCTGATTTCTCCCATTTATGCAAACTCTCTGCTGCCTATTTGTCAACCATGCCTCTATCCAGGAAAAATTTCTCCTCCTATTCCGTGTGCCTTAATTTTCCTCAATAGTCTCTGATGTGGGACTCTATCAAAAGCCTTACTGAAGTCCATATACACAATATCATATTCATTACCATGATCTACCTCCTCAAACACCTTAGTGAAAAAAGTTATTAAATTTGTAAGGCAGGAACGCCCTTTGTAAAACCGTGCTGAGATTCTTTGATTAATTTATGCTTTTCAAGATGGCTGCGAATTGCCTCGGCAATTATTGATTCCATAAATTTTCCCACTATGGAGGTTAGGCTTATTGGTCTATAGTTCGAAGCTAAGGACCTGTCACCTGCTTTGAAAATAGGTATTACATTCGCCATTTTCCACTTATTTGGCACCATGCCAGTTTGCAGTGATATGTTGAAAAGATTAGCCAACGGGTTGCTAAGCTCCTCTTTACATTCCTTTAGAACCCTTGCATACAGTTCATCAGGGCCTGGGGATTTGTTAGGTTTCAATTTATCTATTTGTCTAAGGACCATGTCACTTGTGACCCTAATCGTGCATAGTTTACTATCATCCTGTTCTACATAATTAATTATTTCTGGAATATCGCTAGTATCTTCCTGTGTAAAACTGAGAGGAAGTAAGTGTTAAACATTCTACACATTTCCTTATCACTGTCGGTGAGCTGACCTGAGTGACTTTTGAGTGGGCCTATCTTGTCCCTAATCTTACTTCTGTATACCTGAAAAATCCTTTGGGTTAGTCTTCGATTCTCTCGCAACTTTAACCTCATAGTCTCTTTTTGCTTTTCTTATTCCCTTTTTATTTCTCTCTTTAACTGAATATATTGATTACCTAATTGCCCTCTCCTCTTTTGATTCGCCTATATATGCCTCTCTTTTGACCAATGAGATGTTTTAATCTATTGTTCATCCATTTAGGATAATTTTGTTTGATCTGATTTCCTATTAGGAACATAAGCTGTCTGAGCAGCTAGAACTATTCTCTGAAAACGTCATATTGGCAATCACCACCTACCTGACCCACTGTCAGGTCATTCCAGTTCAGCCTACCCAGGTAATTTTTCAGTCCTTTGAAATCAGCCAGGCGGAAGTCAGGGACAGAGACTTGATTTCCATTAGTAGGGTAATTCCATGATATATTAAAACTGAGTGATTTGTGATCACTTTCCCAAGCTCATCATTAACCTCAAGATTATTAACTAGCGTTTCCCTGCTGGCAAGAACCAAGTCTAGCAGGTTATTTCCTCTAGTTGGTTCTGTCACCAACTGTTTCAAAAAACAATCCTGAATCGTATCAAGAAAGTCACTTGACTCTAAATTTCCTGTCAAATTGCTCCAGTCAATTTGTCTAAAGTTGAAATCTCCCATTAGCACAACATTTTCATGTGTAGATGCCTTACGAATTTCATCCCATAGAAGTTTACTGCACTCCCTATCAAGATTTGGGGGCCTGTAAATCACACCCAAAATAAGTTTTACACGGCCCTCAAGAAGCTGTAACCAAAGAGATTCAGTGGCTGACGCTTCTAATTTTATATCTTGTCTAACACAACACTTTAAATTGTCTCTGACGTACATCGCTACTCCACCACCCTTCCTGTTGACCCTATCAGTGTGGAATAATTTATAGCCTTGTATGTGACATTCAGAAGGCAACTCTCTATCTTTCAGATTGAGCCAGGTCTCTGTTATAGCAATAATATCTATGTTTCCTGCACTTGCAATTAATCTTAGCTCATCTATCTTATTTCTTACACTCCTGCTATTAGTATAGTAAACCTTAAGGGAGCTAGTCTCTTGTTTTCCCCTGCTGTCTCCCTTTGTTTGCTGTCCTGATCCATTGCCCTTATTTGTAACTTTATGATGAATGTCTTTTATACACTTACTGTTTTCAGCCCTAGTGTTGCAAACTGACTGTTTCCACACACACCCATACCTCTATCATCTATCAGTTTAAAATACTAAGCATGTCAGCAATGGCCCTCTCAATCGAGTTGGCAAGTGCTTCCACCCCTGTACCAGAGAGATGTACCCCATCCCTTGCATACATATCATGTTTGCCATAAAGTTGTCCCAGTTGTCAATGAATGGGATTGCAAGTTCCTTGCAGTATCTGTCTAGCCAGCAATTTGCACCAATTGCCCTAGACAACCATTCATTTCCCACTCCCTTCTAGGCAAGATGCTACATATGATTGGGACCCCTCCCTTGGACTTAATTAGCTCTATAGCTGACCTGTACTTATCCAGCAGCTCTTCTCTCCCTACCCTTCCCAATATCATTTCCCCCAGCACTGAGACAGATAATGGGCTTGTTCCCATTACCTGACATGATATTATCTAACCTGTTGACTATGTCTCCAACACCAGCTCCAGGGAAGCACACCCTCTCTCTCGCCCTCTTATTCCTATTACAGAAAGCACGGTCCATATATCTTACCTGCGAGTCACCTACCACAAGAATTTGCTTACCTCTATTAGCAGGGGAAGTAGTACCTTTACCTTCACTGGCCTCTGGAGTACACTCATCCTGAAGAACAGAGAAGGGATTTCCTACCTTCAAATCTTCTCTCTTAACTTTCCTTATTTTGATGTTCCTGCCATTACTGGGAACCACTTGCCACTTGTAGCAGGTGCTGGACTGCACCTCACTCCTGGTAGCCCTTTCCTCCTTCCCCCCTTTACCCTCCTCGCAGGTAGTGGCAGACTGCACCTCACTACTGGTATCCCTTTTCCCCTCCACCACTCCAGCCACTTCATTCCCACTTCCAACGCCATAGAGGTGAACCTTCAGCCTCCTAAATTCCTCCTGAGAGTCTCCCACAATCAGAATATTCTTACCTTGATTAGCAGGGGAGTCAGTGGTACCTTTAACCTCACTGACCACTGAAGTACACTCGTCCTGGAGAACAGAGAATCGATTTCCTACCTTCACATCTTCACTATTAACCTTCTTTATCTTCCTTCTTCCTGAATTGTGAACCACTTGCCACTTAAAGCGGCTGCCACTTTCACTGTTGGTAACCATTTCCTCCTTACCAGCTCCAACCATCTCATACTCACTCCCACACCCATCTAGGCGAAGCTTCAGCCTCCTATTTTCCTCCTGAAGTAGTAGAACCTCCTTCTTCAACACTTCAACCTGAGATTCTAAAACACTGCAGTGAGCCATGTGCTCGGTATCACTTACTTACTAAATGTTTGACACTGGCGCAACATACTTCCGTATTACTGACCCCATTCACCGTTTTATAATTAATATTCAGTACTCAGTCTATGTTGTTAAGCAATGTCACTCATAATGAAGGTGAAAAATAAGTTTTAAATACAAATAGAGGAAAAGATAGAAGAAATATACTAACCCCCTCTTCATTACCCTCTTTTGCCTTTGCTCTCATTATACCACATAAAATATTACGTCAAATAACTTGAAAACCAGTTAAGTTATAATACTTCCCAGTAGGGTATGTATTTCTAAACTGATCAAATCTAATATTATTTGATTGCATAAACAATCATATCCCTGTTTAAAATGTATGTAAATAAGATTGAAAAATACAGAACTCGCATTGATAAATGACAGAGTACGTGGGCTGAAATAAAGCAACATTATGTTTAAAAACATATTACATAAATGTGCAGCATTATGTTTACTACTCTAAGTGGGTAACACCCCATCATTTTTTCAAGGCATTTGAAAAAATCATTAAAAATGTTTAAATATCAATAACTTGAAACTTTATCATATTTCAGACTTGCAGTCCATAATCAGGTGAGCAAAATACTTCAAATACAGGTGTGTATCAAAATTATTAATTTTATAATTTGTAAATATAGAATTTCAGTGTAAGTCGTGTGATCGGAAAAACCACACCAGTGGTGAAAATTTAAAGTTAATCAGAAGAGTAACACTCTGGTTGTGTCGTGGATTCCAACGACTCCAAGTTTTCCTTTAAATTTTGTATTGCACCAACAAATTTTTCTGCACTCAAACAAAACTTAATGGGTACAGTCTTGTCCCTAAGATGCATCAACCATTAAGTAATGAAGACATTCAGAAGGAGTAAACATAAATTTATCAAAGGTAACTTAACGGGGGAAAAAAATTCACCTTTTTACACATAAGATAGTCAGATCTGCTACTACACCCTGGAATTCTACTCGTCTCCCTCTTTGAATTACTAGGCGCTTTTTTTTTAAGAGAGAATATTTGAAGGTACACCTCTGAAGATATTGTAAGTTAGCCGAGCTATTCCAGAATGCTGGGAATGAGTTAAACAACTTTGGTATGATATATAACATTCCCAGAAAGTGATCACCTTCCTCTATACAATCGTTGAAAATATAAAACCGATTGAATAACACATTCTCAAGAAATGAGTAAAATAAAATAGAAGGTGGAGGAAGAAAAAGGAATTCAGACACCTCTTAAAGGTCCCCTTCATTATTTATAACAAGTAAATGTATTTCGGTCGCTGCGTTATCCGAGAATAGTATCTTTGCGTTACCTAACCCTACTCCTTCCTTGTGCCTCAGTGCACGTTACTGGAACAACCCAGAGTACAGGATAAATTGATAATACAGTGGACCCCCGAGTTTCGTAAAAACTTCACTCCTGAAGTCTGCTCAAGTGCCATTACCGAACGAATTTACTTCCTTAAGGAAAAATTTCACGTAGGTTAGTCTATTTCAGACCCCCAAAAATACACTTCCACAAGAACTTACAAAATTATACTTACATAATTGCACGATTTCCGGGGTATTCGTTAACCGAGGGTCCACTGTACAGTTCAATATTTGTACTGAAGATCTGAAGGGAATCGGGAGAGGTTTTCACAACTTATCATACGAAAACATCCAAATTTCTTCAATAAAAATGGAAAATTTTACAAACACAAGTACAATAATGCACAAGCACTTTAAGCTTGAAGACGATCAGAAGTTGTGTTATCTATTTATCAGCTGGGAAAGATTGAACCTAATCATATGCGACACTCAGACAAACTGGGACGTTCAATGGCCAAAATCAATCCAAACTTTTCTCTAACTGGCCAAGATTGGTTAAGTAAGACAAGTCTAGTTTCGTGAATCATCAATCATAAACATGAGGGTAAAATAATGCGATAAGGTAAAATAATATTGTGCCATTTCGAGATTAAAAGCGACAGAGGAGCCTGTGTCCACCTACAGTATCACGCGGAAATAAAATTTGGGAATGACCTAAATATCATAGTGCACAGGGCACCTTAGCATGTAAATAAACCCACGAATCTTGCACAAGGCAAGTTACGGATCGAATAGGGCGCTGTCTCAGGTAATAAAAGAATATGTTTCGAGAAGGCAGTACAATCTTACTGAGAATCTTCAGGGAAAAAAAAAAAACACTTCCCTCAATAATACCTCGGATTTTTTTTTTTTGCAGTATTCTTTCCTCGTTTACATTTAAAATTCTCTACATTTTTTTAAAAAAAAAAATTGATTTTGATTTTTTCAAATTCCTATTTGACAAAATACTCAAAAATATAGAAAACTGGCACGAATATTTCTTCTAAATCTCTAAAGTTTGCATAACTTATTTCCATGACTTCCTGAGGAAATGTCGACATCAGTATTAATAATTCTCCAAGACAAAGGGAGTGATCTTGTTTACCTCACAACTGCTTATGTAGTCTCCAATATTTAAGCCACCTCTGTTTCCGATTAAAGATGCCAGCTAAGCAGGCGATACATATCGATAATAATAATACGCAGCTTCTGTACATGTGTCTTAATTATTTATTTCATAAATGACAGGGTCTCCAGTTGAAAAGTTAAAGTATTATTAGAAAGGTTTTTAGAAATACCCAAAGGAGTATCTAAGTGGTTGCCAAACTTTTCTTTTTGTTTCCTTAAAAGCACAAGAAAGAGAAAGCCCTCATCTAATCGGCTTCCAGTTTACAAATCTTTTGTACGTAACTGGAGCTTGAGTCATGTAAATATGGGCATGTGCACATGCTCTATGGCTAATGTTGTATAACCCATTCCATGAATCATGGAATGGGTTATACAATAATACGGATGCATCTTTCTTCGACAATGGCGAACAGTAAAACTGATGTGCGTAGTTGTATTTTTGCTAATTTTATGTGCAAAATGTTGGGAATGTTTTATTACTGCTAAATCACTTAAATTATAGTGAGTACATTTCTTTTGAACTGCTTTAATATTTAATAGGCTGATGAACCTTATAGACACTGTAGTATCCATTAAATTTAGAAGGCTTGCCTTTAGAATGATCAAAATACTGACATAGTTGAAAGAAAAATCGCCTGGAATTGTTGGAATCTGCGCCATAACTGTGATTGTCACTTACTGTCGGCCTCAAATTTTTTAGAGCTTCTCTGTTTTATTGAAATCAAGATTAGTTATTTTGATGAATAATATCCAGTTTCCAGTTTTAGTACATAAAATATTATAATATTTTCCTCTTAATAAATAATACTGGTGGGTTTCAAAATATTTAAGAAGATACATTCGGTAAGAGAGATGAAATTTCACTGACATTCTTAAAAAGGACTAAGAAATTTTGTCTTTCAGAGCATTTGCCTATCAATTATTTTTTGGATAGACTTCAAACTTTGAGCCTTGATGGATTTTTTTGAAAAGAAAGTCTGTAATTGACTGAGGTGTGAGAATTTTATTTTGTTATTTTTAAAAAAGATTTTTCATGCAATAATTTGAGAATGATTTTTTTGATCGGCTTCAGAACTCTGAATTAAATTTTGGAACAGTCTTTAAAAAAAGTTTAATTATATTAGTCTTTCTTGAAAATATATTTTTTTCTCATAGGGTTTTAAAGGCTTTTATATAGAATATAACTGAAAAAGATAACTGTATATTTTATTCACTAAACGAAGGGTATGTATGGGAAAGAGATACACATTCAGGACAGTTCTGAATTTTTCCCAACGAATATTGCTTATAAATCCGACAAGGATGTCAAATAATTGCTAGTTATAAATTAATCCACAACGCTTAAATTTTTTTTTAAAGTATTTATACCATTCCAAAGGCATTCCAGAAATGACTCGTTCAATGTTATGGGTATTTTTCCACTGCTAAATACGAACTACTGATAGGAAACACGAAAAACTAATCTGAATAGTTCACCATTTTTTTGGTATAACATCAATTGTAAGCCAATAATGTAATATTGCATTAGCGAATGAAAATGTTGGCTGTATGATACACAAAGTATGGAGAATTTTAAAGTGTACGGGTTTTACTGCTCACGGGAAAACAACAAAATGGAGCGCTAACCCGTCACATGTCCATGTGTCTCATACCTGTGTGTGCGTATATTATACACACACACACATATATATATATATATATATATATATATATATATATATATATATATATATATATATATATATATATACACACACACATACACTCTTTATCTCTCTATATCTCTCTCTCTCTCTTTTTCAAGCACATCGGCAGTTTCCCACTAAGGAAGGGTGACACAAAAAAAGAAACACTTTCATCATTACTCACTCCATCACTATCTTGCCAGAGGCGAGCCGATACTACTGTTCAATAACTGCAACATATCTCCACCCCTCCTACAGAGCACAGGCACTGTACTTCCCACCTTCACCCCACCTACAGAGCACAGGCACTGTACTTCCCACCTCCACCCTTCCTACAGAGCACAGGCACTGTACTTCCCACCTCCACCCCTCCTACAGAGCACAGGCACTGTCTTCCCACCTCCACCCTCCTACAGAGCACAGGCACTGTACTTCCCACCTCCACCCTCCTACAGAGCACAGGCACTGTACTTCCCACCTCCACCCTCCTACAGAGCACAGGCACTGTACTTCCCACCTCCACCCTCCTACAGAGCACAGGCACTGTACTTCCCACCTCCACCCCTCCTACAGAGCACAGGCACTGTACTTCCCACCTCCACCCCTCCTACAGAGCACAGGCACTGTACTTCCCACCTCCACCCCTCCTACAGAGCACAGGCACTGTACTTCCCACCTCCACCCCTCCTACAGAGCACAGGCACTGTACTTCCCACCTCCACCCCTCCTACAGAGCACAGTCACTGTACTTCTCACCTCCACCCCTCCTACAGAGCACAGGCACTGTACTTCCCACCTTCACCCCACCTACAGAGCACAGGCACTGTACTTCCCACCTTCACCCCACCTACAGAGCACAGGCATCTACTTCCCACCTCCACCCTTCCTACAGAGCACAGGCACTGTACTTCCCACCTTCACACCTCCTACAGAGCACAAGCACTGTACTTCCCACCTCCACCCCACCTACAGAGCACAGGCACTGTACTTCCCACCTTCACCCCACCTACAGAGCACAGGCACTGTACTTCCCACCTTCACGCCACCTACAGAGCACAGACACTGTACTTCGCACCTCCACCCCACCTACAGAGCACAGGCACTGTACTTCCCACCTCCACCCCACCTACAGAGCACAGGCACTGTACTTCCCACCTCCACCCCACCTACAGAGCACAGGCACTGTACTTCCCACCTCCACCCCACCTACAGAGCACAGGCACTGTACTTCCCACCTCCACCCCACCTACAGAGCACAGGCACTGTACTTCCCACCTCCACCCCACCTACAGAGCACAGGCACTGTACTTCCCACCTTCACCCCTCCTACAGAGCACAGGCACTGTACTTCCCACCTCCACCCCTCCTACAGAGCACAGGCACTGTACTTCCCACCTCCACCCCTCCTACAGAACACAGGCACTGTACTTCCCTCCTCCACCCCACCTACAGAACACAGGCACTGTACTTCCCACCTCCACCCCTCCTACAGAACACAGGCACTGTACTTCCCTCCTCAAGTCTAAAGTCTAGATAAGGGTTTCTCTGAACTCATTAATAAATCTTACATTGTTCACACTCCGACATCAAGTCAAGTCATATAATAATTTTTTCCACTCTTATCTAACAGGGTCACGCACGCGTGCAGGAAATCTTAGTCCCTCGCACACAAAACTACCTTTACTAAATCCATGCTTTCCTAGGACGACCCCTACCCCGCCTACCTTCCACTTCAGATTTATGCGCCCTCCAAGTTATTCTGAATTGTTTCATCCCCTCTGAATGTCCGAACCACCTCTGGATAATACTTTTATTAACCCCACATTTCTAATCTACAAGTTACGGATTATTATAACACATATAGGTCACACACGCATCTCCACCGCCTATAACCTTCTCTTTGTTGTAACATTCACCCCCCATGTTTCACACCCATATAAAGGCATTGGTGCCACTATACTCTCATACATTCCCCTCTTTGCTTCCATGGATAACATTCTTGTTCTCCACAGACCACTAAGTGCACCACTCACCTTTTTTTCTTTAACAATTCTTTGGTTTACCTCCATTTTCCTAGAACCATCTGCTGGAAGGTCCACTCCTAAATAAATGAATACATTCACTTCATACTTCTTCCCTCCAGTCTGATATCCAGTCCGTCTTTACTTAATTTTTTTATCCTCGCAATCTTGCTCTTTTCTGTATTTACTTTAAATTTCCTTCGTTCACCAACCTTTACAATTTCACTTCAGAATCTTAAAAAAGTACAGTTTCATCAACAAAAATCAACTGTGGCAACTCTCACTTTGTGTTAGATTCTCCATCTCTTAATCCCACGCCTCTTGCTAACACCAAAACATTCACTTCTCTTACAACCCCATCTATAAATATAGTTAACAACCATGGTGACATCATGCATCTCTGCCTATGGCCTTCTTTTACTAGGAAATAATCTCCCTCTCTCCTATATTCTCTAACCTGAGCTTTTCCACCCTTTCCCATGCTTTTTCCAAATCCATAAATGGGACGAATCCCTCTTTACCCTTATCTAAATACTGTTCACTTGTATACTTCGTTGTAAACACTTGGTCTACACTCCCCCTACCCTTCCTAAGGCCTCCTTGTTGTTCTGTAATCTTGCTCTCTTACTCTTAATTCTTACCTGGTTTACTCAGAAGGCTTATTCCCTAATAATTCTTATACTCTCTTTTCTCCCCTTTGTCTTCATACAAAGGGACTATGCATGCTCTCTGCCAATCCTTAGGCACCTTCCCCTCTTTCATACTTTTATATATTAAAACCATCAAGCATTCCAAAACTAAATCCCCGCCTGCTTTTAACATTTTTCTCTTGATCCCATCAGTCCCAGTTGTTTTAACGCCATTCATAATGACTAAATCCGGGTTAGCATGTTGGGACCAACCACTTTGTTCTATGAGGCTACATAAAATAGGATCGTATCTCTCTTATTTAAGTGTGTGGTTGAATTAAATAAAAAAAGGTCTAGAACAACAGAAAATTTCCTAGAAACAGGTGCCAGGTACTTTGAGAATCAGAATTTTAAGTCTTTTATAACGAAACGGTTTGGAGCCTGACAACATATTTATGATAACTGACATGTCACTAATGTTGTGGTCGCTTGGTCAAAAATATATATTCACTGCTTATGGGTTTTATATGCTTTATCTTTATATTATATAATATACTGCCAGCATTTATTGGCGATTTTCTATATATCTATCTTTCTCTCTCTCTCATATATATGTATATATATATATATATATATATATATATATATATATATATATATATATATATATATATATATATATATTATATATATATATATATATATATATAATACTGACGTGCTGTTGGAGTGTGAGCAAAGTAACATTTATGAAGGGATTCAGGGAAACCTGGCAGGCCGGACTTGAGTTCTGAGATGGGAAGTACAGTGCCGGCACTCTGAAGGAGGGGTGTAAATGTTAATTTTATAACTGTAGTGTAAAACCCTTCTGCAAGACAGTGATGGGTGAATGATGATGAAAGTTTTCTTTGTATCTAGAGCTATCCTTGCCTTGGTGGGAATCGGCCGATGTGTTAATAAAAAAAAATATATATATATATATATATATATATATCTTTTTTTTCAACACGTCGGCCATTTCCCACCGAGGCAGGTGGCAAAAAGGAAAACAAAAGTTTCTCCTTTTACATTTAGTAATATATACAGGAGAAGGGGTTACTAGCCCCTTGCTCCCGGCATTTTAGTCGCCTTTACGACATGCATGGCTTACAGAGGAAGAATTCTGTTCCACTTCCCCATGGAGATATATATATATATATATATATATATATATATATATATATATATATATATATATATATATATATATATATATATACACACATACACAAGAAAAGCCACGGGGGGTGGAAATCTTTAACTCAAGTACTTTCACACTTCTCAGTGCATCATAAGGAGCTATGCAATGTTGCAAAGCTGCAACTGAAGGAGTGAGGGGAAGTTTTCTCAGAATAGCGCAGTGCGGGTCTGTCACCTGCTGCTGGCTCTCTCAGAATGTGGGCCAACGGTCGGTGTCACACCCAGCACTACCATTATCCCCATCCCCCTCATATGGGGTAAGAGGGTTTTGGGAAGTCAAGTATTATGAAATTAGAATATATAATAGTCCGCCCCAAGCTTTTTCTAACCGTTTAGAACAGGTCACGTGACTTGAGAAAATACGTTTCTCAGTGGATATTATATATATATGGATTGCTATTATTCTGTGTAACCTTTTTAATTAACAAAAGAAAGGAAATGAATGTTGTCTTTGTCCGTTTATATGTCCTGTTCTGTGGTACACAATCTTAAGCAACAATGCTGTACAAAATCACAGGATTGCTCATTATGCCAGGTGGTCTCATGATTGGTGACGCTCGACCGGTGTCTACGCACCAAAGCACCATGATACGTCAGTTGGTGTATGGTTGTATAACGTGTTTAGCTGTGATTGTAATATACATTGACAGGTACACAAGATTACGTGATAACACAGGTAGTGGGGTTAAATATATTAGAAGTAGAAATCTGGATCATATAAATATTATAGGAATGGTATAGAAGAATCTCAAGTAAGGCATATTAATCGATACTGAGAAGTATCTTTTTATATTTTCCTAAATATTATCTACTATTCTTCTCAGTATCGATTAATAGGCCTTACTTGAGATTCTTCTATATCATTCCTATAATATTTATATGATCCAGATTTCTACTTCTAATATCTTTAATATACCTTGATTGGTACAGGATGGTTAGACGGGGAACAGTTGATGACATATATGAAAACCCATCAGGCACAGAGAAGAGCAGCTAATGTGGGCTCAACTCATCATTCACCCATACCTCCTCACCACCCAAACACCAGCCCATCACCTATCCATCTTATCTCTCTAATCCTTACACTACCTACAACTTTATCTATGACTCCTTCCACCGAAATAATATTCACCCGAACTCCAGCCCTACCATACAATTTACTATCAGATGAGCGACAAGCAGAAGGCACGATAACACAAACTAGTGTATGGTAAGGGAAAGAATACTCAGAGTGGTATACAACTGCAGATTGATAATTAAACAAGTGATTAGCAGAAGGAAAAAAATACTAAAGGTAACACCGGATGTGTCAGATATCACAGAGACAAAACTGACTAGAATAACACCAGATGACATATTCCAAGCAAAATATAAATGAAAAGGCAAGACAGAGAAAACAGAGCAGGCAGATGAGAGGTACTGCTAATAAACAATCACTGAAGTTTGCAAGCAATGAGAGAGATAAATAGACACAAGACATATTTCATAGTGGGCTAAATTAAGACGGGGGGAGACCCAAAACACTAGTTGCTGAGATATACAACCTGCCACCTAATAGTAGGAGAACAAGACAGGAATATGAAGACAGCAAAGTAGAAATGTTGACATCAAAGCAAAACCAAATAGAAGTGCACACTGCATAAGCAGAGGCATTTATCAAGGTTACTCCAAACGCAAAGACATAAATTGGATAATCTGGGACCCACATGGTGGATTGTAAACGAGGAAGAGAGAGAAAATGAATGGGATGAAGTTGAAATCTTTGAGGTGAAATTTGATTCCAGACTATGAAGAACTATGTAGTTAATCTAACAAACAAGGCAGCCAAGAAGCTTACAGCACTTTGACGTATCTCGCAACTGCTCAACAGTAGAGGCTGCAAGACACTGTACGAGGCACAGGTGCACTCAGACCTTTAATATGCTCCACTTTCTTCGGATTGCCTGCCCCCGTCTTACCTGCAACTTCCTGACAGAATAGAGAAAAGAGCAAGATGACTCATCTCTAAACTGGACCCTACCTGGACAAATTTTTCATTTCGGATTAACACTCCAATTATGTGGGTGATCTTACCGTTATGTACAAGATCAGTGTACTTAGCTCCACTTCATGAATAGCTAGAAGAGAGTTTGATAATAAGACGGGCAGCAAACAACAAATACAATCTAACTAACATTTTTAACTTATTTACTAACATTTTTAATTTATGTACTAACATTTTTAACTTATTTACTAACATTTTTAACTTATTTACTAACATTTTTAACTTATTTACTAACATTTTTAACTTATTTACTAACATTTTTAACTTATTTACTAACATTTTTTGACTTATTTACTAACATTTTTAACTTATTTACTAACATTTTTAACTTTACTAACATTTTTAACTTATTTACTAACATTTTTAACTTATTTACTAACAAGTGTAGTGTCTGATATGTGGAAGATGGCTAATGTAATTCCTATTTTTAAAGCAGGGGACAAGTCACTACTGTCAAATTACCGCCCAATAAACCTGACCTCATTTGTAGGTAAATTACTAGAGTCCATTATAGCTGATATTATAAGAAGCCATCTGGATAAAAATAATTTGATTAATGATACTCAGCATGGAGTCACGAGGGGCCGTTCCTGCCTAATTTATTAACTTTCTTCGGTAAAGCGTTTGAGGCTGTTGATCACGATAAAGAATTTGATATTGTTTATTTAGATTTTAGTACCACATCAGAGACTGTTAAAGAAAGTTGCAGCTCATGGCATTGGGGGAAAAGTGTTGTCATGGATCGAGTCATGGCTCACGAACAGGAAGCAGAGAGTGTGCATTAATGGGGTTAAATCCGAATGGGGATCTGTAACAAGTGGCGTTCCACAGGGATCAGTCTTAGGCCCGTTGTTGTTTATATTATATATCAATGACCTTGACAAGGGAATTACTAGTGATATGAGCAAATTCGCCGAAGACACGAAGATAGGTAGAATAATTAATTCAAACGTAGATGTCATGGAACTTCAGGAGGATTTAGACAAACTTAATTTATGGTCAGAAAAGTGGCAGATGCAGTTCAATGTAAAAATGCAAGGTTCTGAAGCTAGGGAGTGTCCATAACCCTAGCACTTATAAGTTAAATAATATAGAACTTAGCCATTCAGATTGCGAAAAGGACTTGGGGGTTATGGTAAGCAGAAACCTTAAACCAAGAGAGCAATGCATAAGCGTACGTAATAAGACAAATAGGTTACTGGGATTTATATCAAGAAGTGTAAGCAACAGAAGTCCAGCGGTTATATTACAGCTTTATACATCATTAGTAAGGCCTCACCTAGATTACGCAGCTCATTTCTGATCTCCATATTACAGAATGGATATTAATTCGTTAGAAAACATTCAGCTTAGAATGACTAAATTATTACATAGCATTATAAATCTTCCATATGAAGATAGATTGAAGACCCTTAAATTACATTCACTTGTAAGACGAAGAATGAGGGGAGACATGATCGAGGTATACAAGTGGAAAATGGGTATTAACAAAGGGGATATAAATAAGGTCTTGAGGATATCTCTCCAAGAGAGAACCCGCAATAATGGATTCAAGTTAGATTTATTGGTTTGGAAATAGGGTAGTTGATGAGTGGAACAGTCTGCCTAGTAGGGTTATTGAAGCTAGGACCTTGGGTAGTTTCAAATTTAGGTTGAATAAATACACGAGTGAGAGGGGTTGGATTTGAGTGGTACTTGCACATGAGTAAATAGAATTATCAAATCTTATTTCTTGGGTAGATCTGTTAGTGGGATGGATTGTGAAGGACCTGCCTAGTATGGGCCAACAGGCCTGCTGCAGTGTTCCTCCTTTCTTATGTTCTTATCTAGCTGTACCCTTCTCAAGAACATCACTTCATCTGAAATCATTCATTCCTAGAATGATTCGAGCTATCAACATGTACGCACAATGATGAAATAAAGTCAGTTGACCAAATTAAATTGCTGGTCCACAGATGGCACCATCCTCATCCTATTCCCTATTTGAATGTCTCATAACAAAAATGCTTTCAGATGAGCTGAGGTTGATAACAGTTCTCAACTTCTAAATAAAAGTAAAAACTAAAAACCTAACCCTGAAGAACACTTGAGGAAGAGAGAAAGAGAAAGTACATGTAAAAATAATCAGAAAACCGAGGACTTTAAAATCCACATTCAGGGATAAGACATCCGAATAGCAGAGAATGACGAGTGGGATCCCGCAAGATCAGTGCTAGGACCACTACTATTCTTAATATGAATGACCTACCAGAAGGAATTCATTCAGAAGTGTCATTATTTGCCGTCGATGTAAAACAAATGAGAGGAATAAGAACAGAAGAAAAGAGGACAGTGATCAACTCCGTAAGACCTCAATTTCGCGTCTTTAATACGCCAACCATTTTTGGCTTCCACATTACTTAGAAAGCGACGATATATACTGGAAAGGGTATAACAAAAAGGGCAACAGAGCTCATGCCATCACTAGAAACAAATCTTACTGAAAAAGGCTCAAAACAACAAATCTTTTGGGTTTTAGTTTCAGTTGGACTATCGACTATCTACATTAAGAACGATCATGCATTATGTAGTTGCTTAATTCAAAAACAGAAAAGCAGAAAGCTCTCTCCCTACCATTCACTCCCTCTGGACACTTTAGGCATAAAACAGGCAAAACATGTACCAAAATTTTTTAAGCAAATGCTTGGAATATACAAAAGAGATGGAAATAGATAAAATGCAATGCTAAAACTATCTCTACCCACACAGCTCTGTGTACAATTAATTCTACCTCTAATCATTATTAGTTCTGCTTCTAGGTATTGCAGTGTACGTGGGCGAACACCACTATGATTGCTCACACCACCACCACTATGATTGCTCACACCACCACCAACACCACTATGATTGCTCGCAAAACCACCAACACCACTTAAAACATTACTATTTTAACTGACTTGTATTTCATTGTTATCTGTTTATCGTGAAGTAGTTTCTGAACTAACACCAGGAATCTACTGACTAAACTTTGCCAGTGCAGCGTATTGAATCCCATGTCTGCATAGTGTTTGTCCTTCTGATTCACCAGGTATTATGTTCCATTTCACTTTAATTTTCTTTGCGAACAAAATTACACACGTTCTTGTTGCGTCAAATGCTAGAAGATTAATTTCATTGTTTCAAGTTAACGACTAATTCTGCACTTCAGATAGATTTTCGTGTTTGAATGTATTAAACCCATTCATTCCCTAGTGTAATGTAATCGATTGAATTAGATCTTGTAGTCTCCGTTTCCTGAGAGAGAAAAGGTTAAATACTTCAAACCTTTCTTAATATTGTTTGTAAGTGTTGGTGGGAGCTTAGCTTCCCTCTTCTGTACCTTTCCAGTCTATCGCCGTCTTTAAAGCAATTTGGATACCAAAACATTAAGGTATATTCGGATCGCGAAATAATAAGTGTATTATAGAGATTATTATTTTTTTTCTTTTGTCTAATTTCTAGCCATGAGTTGCTGCTCGCAGAAATGCATTCTATGATGGTTTTGATGTAGATGCTTATGATTATTTACAGAGTCTTGCCGTCCTTTGTTTTAGAGAGAGAGAGAGAGAGAGAGAGAGAGAGAGAGAGAGAGAGAGAGAGAGAGAGAGAGAGAGAGAGAGAGAGAGAGAGAGAGAGAGAGAGAGAGAGAGAGACGCACATGTTATCATGCCCAGTACTTAAATCCATCAGCACTACAACAGTTGCACTTGACAAATGTTAAAATGCCTCAACACACAAACCTAGCAGCAATTCAGCAGCTGGATATGATTCAGAAAAATGACTAGGAAGGACAAGGAAGTGTGGAGGTTGTGTGGTTGGCAATGAACTCACAAGGGAGGGTAAGTGAGCATGCAGAAGTGGGACTGCCTGGGGACGGGGAAGACTTTGAAAGGAATCTTCCTGAGGTGTCGTGTTGGGTCCTGGTAGTGTGTAGGCAACAAGTGTCGTTGACGGTAATAGTGACTGATACTCGTACAATTCGAACATCTCCTGGTTAAGCTCAGCCATCTTATTTCTAGACTTATAGACCAGTTTTTTAATTAACTTAGTCGTGGTTAAATGCACATTTTCCTTGTCTTATGTAGTTTAAGCTCAACCTAATTTTACCTACTGTTTCTTTACATAACCTAAGTTACCATATAAACATAAGAAGGAAGGAGCACTGTTGCAGGCCTACTGGCTAATGCAAGACAGGTCTAACTCACACCCAGCCACACATATTCGTGTACTTGTTTAACATTTTTAAAGATTTTTCACTTTAATGACGCTCCTCGGGAGATTGTTTTCCTCATCCATAACTATTACCAAATCAGTGCTTTCTTATATTCTTTCTAAATCGATTTTTTTTCCAACAAGAACCTATTACTGCCAATCCTGTCTTGGTTAGATATTTTTTCACGTTATTAATATCTTTTTTATTTATTCCTGTTTTCCATTCATACTCCTCAAACACATCATCCCTAATCCTACACATTTCTAGAGAAGATTCAAGGCCCTCAGTCTGTCCTCGTAGATAAGATTTCTGTTACATGGGATAAATTTTGTCATTCATCTCTCTACGTTTCAGAAGTGCAATTATAATCATTCTCTATTACGGTGACCAGAACGGTGCAGCATAATCTAAATGAGGCCTAACCAATGATACATAGAGTTTAAAAATAATCTGAGGACTCCTGATATTTATGCTTCTTGAAGTGAAGCCAAAAAATTATTCGCTTTATTGTGAACACTTAGGCACTGTTGGCTTTAAATTACTGCTAACCAGAACTTCTAAATCTTTCACGCATTCAGAGTTATTAAGATCATATGCCGCTTTTCTAACCACTGCATCAATTATTCAGATTTTCCTGTAGTGCTCTATAGTCATCACCAGAATTAATCCGTTAGCCAATTTCGATGACATCGGCAAAGTTTCCAATGTCACTAATTATTCCCTCATATAGGTCATTTACGAATTTTGTGAACAACAAAGGGCACAACACTGACCCCTATGGAACACCGCTTGTGACGTGTCCCCACTCTGATTTCTCCCCATTTATGAAAACTCTTTTGCCTATCCGCTAACCACCCCTCTATCCAAGAAAAAAATTCCTTTCCTATTCCGTGTGCCTCTACTTTCCATAATCTCTATATGTCTATAATTATTTCCATGACCTTCCTTCTTAAATACCTTTGTGAGAAAAGTTAGTAAATTCGTAAGGCAGAAACACTCCTTCGTAAAACCATGTTGAAATTCATTGATCAATTTATGCTTTTCACGATGACTTCGATTAACCTCGGCAGTTATTGATTCCATCAATTTTCCCACAAATGAAGGTGAGGCTAATTAGTCTATAATTCGAAGGTAAGGACCTGTCTCCTGCTTTGTAGACAGGTATCAGATTTACCATTTTCCATTTATCCGATACTATGCCAGTTTGCAGTGATATGTTAGAAAAAGTAGCAAATGGTTTGCTAAGTTCCACAACACATTTCTTTATAACCTTTGAAAACAGTTCATCAGGGTCAAGGGATTTATTTGGCTTTAATTCATTTGTTTGTAAAGCATGTCACTGGTGAATCTAATCGTGCATAACTTACTTTCGTCCTGACTATATAATTTTTTTCTGGATTTTTTCTAGTATCTTCCTATGTAAAAACTGAGAAGAAATAAGTGTTGAAGATTTTACACATTTCCTTGTCACTGACGGTCAACAGACCTGAGCAACTTTTAAGTGGGCCTATCTTGTCCCTACTCTTACTTTTATATACCTGAACGAAACCTTTAGGTTTAATCTTTGAAATTCCCTAGAGCTTTAAATTATTTATCTTATTAATTGAATATATCAATTTCTCCTCTTTTGATTCGTCTATAAATGCCTCTCTTTGATCTAAGAGATGTTTCAACTATTGTTTGTCTAATTATGGTAATTTTTGTTTGAACTAATTTCCCTGTTTGGAACACAGGTTGCCTGGGTAACTTAAACTATTCTTTGAAAAATGTCATACTGGCAACGATCTCCGCCTACCTGACCCACAGAATAATGTCCAGTCAGGTCAAACCATTTCACCCCAATACATGTCTCATATCATTAAACCTGTAGCAAATAAGCTTTTTTCAATGTGATATTTGGATTCAGGACATGAAAATACATAAGAATTAACTAATCTCATTTAAGAAGCATACAACTTTTCAAAAATTGTTGACCAGTGATAACTCTACCATACACTTTACCAGGTATACTCAACAGACTTATTCCCCTATAATTTTTGCACTATCATTTCTCCCCTTTGCCTTTATACAAAGGAACTATGCATGTTCTCTGCCAATCCCTAGATACCTTACCCCGCTTCCATACATTTATTAAATAAAAGCACCAACCACTCCAAAACTATATCCCCACCTTATTTTAACATTTCTATCCTTATCCCATCAATTCCAGCCCATTTCATTCTACCCACTGACTCACGAACTTTCCCCACACTCACAACTGGCTCTTCCTCACTCCTACAAGATGTTATTCCTCCTTGCCCTATACACGAAATCACAACTTCCCTATCTTCATCAACATTAAACAATTCCTCAAAATATTTAGTTCATTTTCCCGATACCTCTAACTCTCCATTTAATAACTCTCCTCTCCTATTTTTAACTGCCAAATTCATTTGTTCCCTAGGCTTTCTCAACTTATTAATCTCAATCCAAAACTTTTTTCTTATTTTCAACAAAATTTGTTGATAACATATCACCCACTCTCTCATTTCCTCTCTTTTTACATTGTTTCACCACTCTCTTAACCTCTCTTGTTCTCTCCATATACTCCTCCCTCCTTGCATCACTTCTACTTTGTAAAAACCTCTCATATGCTAACTTTACATCATCATTCCACCAATCGCTCATCTTCCCTCCCGCACCCACTCGCCTGTAACCACAAACTTCTGCTGAACACTAACACTGCATTCTTAAACCTACCCGATACATCTGCAACCCCATTGCCTATACTCTCATTAGCCCATCTCTCCTGCAATAGTTGTTTGTATCTTACCCTAACTGCCTCCTCATTTAGTTTATAAACTTTCACCTCTCTCTTACTTGCTGCTTCCATTTTCCTTGTATCCCATCTACCTTTTACTCTCACTGTAGCTACAACTAAAAAGTGATCTGATATATCTGTGGCCCTTCTATAAACCTCTACATCTTGAAGTCTACCCAACAGTCTTTTATCTACCAATACGTAGTCCAAGAAACTTGTCATTACGCTCTTCATATCTTGCATACTTATTTATCCCTGTATATTCTTTCTTCTCCTTCCATAACTGATCCTTCAACATTATTGCTACTCCTTCCTTAGCTCTAACTCTCTCAGATACTCCTGACTTAATCCCATTTATTTCCCTCCCACTGAAACTCACCTACCCTCTTCAGCTTTGTTTCGCTTAGAGCTTTAGGAAAACTGGTTAGATAAGCACACTTTCCTGCGTGAAAATAAACAAAGCAAGCGTTATTTATCATTTAACAGCACGTTTTGTAGCAGCCACTCCCTGAAAGTCCCTTCGTGATGCCGTATCAGTGTCCAAAGAGGCTGTAGAGTAACAAGTGAATTAGACATACAATTTGTCCCACAGAAGCGTATATCCAGCATTTCACTATTATCTGAAATGCGTAGTAGTACCCACTTCGTTTTGGGCGTAAAGCCCGCAAATTACAACCTCGAATAGGACGGCAGTAATCACCTTGTGTCTACCTATGACTGAAGTTTATTGGTGATACAAGTTAGATTAGGAACCAACCTTGCTCGTGTAACGTGAACTTATGGCATTGACTGCGCCATTAAGGCCGATATCGGTGACTTGACTGAAGACTGAGAAAGTGTCTCGGAGAATGTTGCACTAATGTTCGACACAAACGTTGGGAATGTTCGTTGCAATCATTTGCAATACCGGTTGTACAATACGTCATTCAGTACCATCATTTGCTAATAGTTTCGTGGAATTATCCACAGCAGGAAGAACACTGAATAACACTATATTTCAGCACTCCCAATGTTCAGTCAAGAAAGTCCCACAGAGACGCTATAAATACTA